>JAIFTH010000389.1:0-30654 GCA_019968535.1 Fragariocoptes setiger
CACAGCTGCGAGCGAGAGACGCACTCACACAAAACCGACGCACACGCAGACAAACGCGCTGGAACTCTTATTTGAAACACCTTTTACTATCGTTTCCAAAAAAAAACGTCCACAGCTGAGCTTGCGAACGAATCTTAGTGCGTCTATCGTCGCTGTGTAGCGTTCACATCGACACTCACACTAAGATTTGGCCACAAACTCAGCTGTGGACGGTTTTTTTTGGAAACGATAGTAAATGTAAACAACAAATTCCACGCCCTATATACTTATAGCTAGCTGTTAGCTAGCAAATGTCTATTAGTTTGTTCGATTAAAGATACATCTGAGACTTTTCAAGTTTCATCTTTTTTGAACATGGTTAGATAGCCAATATTCCTAGCGATTGAGGGGAAAGTCTAATCGAGTTCATCAAAAGTGAAAGCAAGACGTAAAGTTTCATGTGACTGGAAGAACACTGTGACGGTCCGAAAATTTCGAACAGTGGAAGAATCCTTTGAAGTTTGAAGCAAACAAGACTTGAAACAATATTTAACCAGGGAATGATTTATCTTTGAATAGATTGAGTCGTGAGATGGAGAGTCCTCGCTCTCAGTCAAAACAACAATGAACAAACCACTGCTGAAGTGGTCGAGACCGCCGACTGAACGAAATGTTTATGTATTAGTTTGAAGAAAAGAACATGAATTCACAACTCCAGATTGACACCAGATGATCAGATAACTGTTCTAAGTTGAATCCGACTAATTGTCAGACAGATTCCAGATGTGTTGCGGCGAACAGATGCCACAGATTGCCAATTGTTTGTGTGTGTGTGTGTGTGTGAAGTGCGAAAAGAAAACAAGCACGTACCCATTCGCTTACGCGTGTCGATTATATTTTTAGCTGATAGACAGCCTCAAAACAAGCCTAGTAAGAATACCAATGTTGAGTCTAAAAAAGTTGAACATAACTCAGACCTTTTTTGAGCGGCACCAGCTATCGGATATCAGTTTTGATAGGCAGATAATTGTATGATAACTTCTAGAGTCACAAACAGAACGAAAATGCTTTTTGAGGCGTGATATCGCGATCAATCGGTGCATCAGAAGAGTTTATTTTGTTCAGGTTCTCAAAAAAATCGAGACATTTGGTGGCTGGGCAATCGTTTTTTCATCGCAACACATTTTCCTTATCTAAGAATAAAAGTGTGAAGGTCGATGTAAGAACGAATTTAGACAAAATTAATGAACTAGAGGCCTTATCATTATTATTTGCAAAGAGAGCTTTGACACACTTGCGTCAAGAATGATTTTGGATGCCACGTCACCGCAAAGCGTGTGTCAAGCCTTGAGAAACTTTTATGAAATAATTTGGGTTAAAAAGCTTTACACGCAACTATAATCGTATTGTGAACAAAAAAAGTGCAAGGAGGTAACGCAACAACGACCGTGAGAGTGTCCTGCTGTTTGAAATGCATCTGTTGTTGTTGCGTCAGGCAAGTGAATGTCAGCTAGAGAGAACGTCACGCGTTGAGCACGAATTTTTTCCAATTTTCAACGGCACAATTGGTTTACTGCATTATTACTGCACATTTTCTCACAAACACTCGACGGCGGCATTCAGCTTTACGAACTTTGCTAGTGAACTTCACATGAAAAGCATATGGCGCACAAAGAGTTGTTCATTTAAAGTACTTTCAAGTTTAAACGCACTGTTCATAGTGAATTGGTGTTCACAACAGAATCAAGTGAGCTTCTGACTGGTTATTGTTCAAATAATAATGCGCTTGCAATTTCATTAGTAACGCTCATCAGTGAAATTGTTCGCCCTTTGCTTTGCTCAGCTTCAATTGAATTGAGTGAAGTACCTCAATGCAGCGCCTCAATGCCGAGCAGCTTTTGATTAGCAGCGGTATGCCAACTCTTGCTTGCACTTGTGCCCAATTTTCTTCAGTTTTCGTTGCGTGGCAATGTGAACTGAAAAACTAGGAACTAAACAAACCGCGAATATATTGTCAATTAAATATGTGCGTGAGTGAGTGACAAAGTGAAAGCAATGTCACATAGTCAAATGTCTCGACAAGTACTCATAATATTGATTCCTAATGTAAGTAGCGGACACGGATGACACGATATTTGTATTGAGTATACTAGCTAGTAGTATTGAGCTACTAAGCACTGAGTAAACTTCATCAAGTTACTCAGCAACTCATCAACAACGAATAGACAGACAGTCAGGCCAACTCATAGAGAGCTGCTTCACTTGACAGTTGGGCACGCGACAAACCCACTACACTTGATGTTTCTATCAACCTTTATTTAAGCCTTAAGTTTCTTTTTGAGAGTTTGCATTTTGTTTATTTTTGTTAAGCTAGAAAATTGAATAATAAGTTTGAAAATTTTCCTCCTTCTTGTAAGTTTGATTTGCGAACACGAGCTGATTGCAATTGTTGTGCCATTCTTTCGTTTCGTAACACTTACTTAATAAACTTTCGCTATGTTTTAGTCAAGAAAAAAGCCATGTGACACTGATTACCTGATTCACTGCTGAACTCAGAAGAGAAAGTGTCAATTTATACCACGAAGAGTGAGTCGTGATGTGGATTTGTTGAGCAAACAAAAGTCAATCTGTTCACCGATTGTTTTGTAACGAACAAAGTTTCACACAATTGTCAAACTATCAGCGAGGGCCATCAAAACGAATAAAGTCAGTTGTTCTCTCTTAAATAAAGTAAGCTCACTCAACATAACAGCAGCACGTAAGAACAACACATCAAGACTCAAATCATCAAGCGACTCAAGTTTACTGGAACGTCAACTCAAACTAAACAGCGCATCAAAGTTGCTCACAACGAGTTGCATTTCATTTCATTTCACTTCGCGCTTGCATTGACGAAAGCTTTGTGTGTTTATTTATTGCTGCTGATCGCCATATAGCGCTTGTCTCTCGGCAGTAAACACACACACGCACACACATTGGTATCTGGCGTTAAGCTGCTGGCCTTGCTTTTTATTATTGATATTATTATTATCATTATTGTTATTATTTGTGGTTGGTGGTGGCGCTAAATCTAAACTGTCTGTTATCGTTATTTTACACATTCGTTTCCAGCGGCAAGTCATTCAGTCGGTCGATCAGTCAGTTTATCGATAGATTCTCTTGAAAGCGAAAGAGAGTTGGTGCGCAAGTGTGCGTATGGCGGTTTGACAGTTTGAGAAGCGTCGCGCAGTATTGCCCGCAGCAAGCGCGAGCATCAGCGCGTAAGTGTGTGAGAGCGGGCACGACAGACTGTGAGCAAAGTTTTATCGCCCTGTTGCACTTGTCGCGCATTACCGGAGTACTAACGAACAAGAGTACGTTGATAGTGTACTCCAAGAATGAGCAAATGCAGTAGGCAGTCAGCATTAGTGAGCCGATAGCGAGACGAGCCACAGTGAGCCGCAGCGATTGGCAGCAGCCTTACCGCCACGCCGATCGACACGCTTGCTGCTAGGCCGCAACAACGTGCCCATTTTGCAGCCAGTCGTTGTTGCAGTTGCCAGCAGTGTGTCACAGTCGTTGTTATTATTATTAGTGTGTGTGTGTATGTATGTGTATGTGTGCCGATAATCGTGTTCGTGTGGTGTGCACACACGCACAAACTAACTTTTAGATCATACATTGATCATCGTCGTGTCGATGGTGATCGACCACACCACACATCGGTAGGCATTTCAACATAGCTGCAAGCTCCAAGTTCTCAAGCTCAAACTAACCAATAACCAGACAGAGTATGACAACGCAAAGATAAACTTTATGTGAAACTGGCAACAGCACATAGAAAGTTAAGTCAGTGTGTAGCGCAAATTTTGAGCGATAAGTTACGACAAATAGTCGATGCTGCCAAAAAGTCAACGAGCAAAATACCAAAAAGAAGCGAACAATATTTATTGCTTATTCTTGATGAATTTAGAGTAAATAATAAAAAAAACCACACTTACATAACACACTGTAAGCTGTTGCCCGATCTTTTAAGAGTTCGATTGCAACAGACACAAATTTGCATGTGCATCACATGAGTACACTATCTCAGTGAGCATAACAATGTAAACAACAACAATGAAGATGACAGCAGCAACACCAATCCCGACGAAATTAATTGTCTCGTTACATTGCTTCTGAATTCAATCAACTGACAACAACTACACGAATAGTATCGCTCACATTGTCAGATACCGTAGACAAATCATATCCAATCAGACTTGTTACGCGTAACTTGTTTGCAAAGTTTCTAAGCTTTATTCATTGCTCAAATCAAATCGAAAGCTCACCAAAGATCCACAAAGATTGAGTTTCCAATCGCTCAGTTGTGTCTGCCATCGCCGCCAGCAGCTATCGATGATCGAAAATTAAAATAGAAGATTAGATATGAAGAAGAAGAAATTGAATTAATTTAGAGAAAATCATTTCAATTTTCTCATCTTTAGAATTATCATCACAACACAACACAAGCCCTCATTTAACGTTTGCAAGTTTTAAATTGACAAATTAAGGATGCGTCACTTGCATTCGCCGCGGATGTCACGCGCGACGCGCGATTTTATCGCTGAACTTATAGGCACGTTCATGCTGGTCTATATTGGTCAAGCAGCGTACACATCGTTCGAGCTGACAGGCACACAAAGCAGCGAGACGACGGCACGATTGGCGGCCACAATCACCTGTTACGGCGTTGCATTCCTGTTTGCGTCTTTTCTAACGCTAACCGTGTCGGGCGCCCACTTGAATCCCGCCTATACATTAGCGCTCGCTTGCTACGGACATTTCAAATGGAGACGAGTGCCTGCTTTTTTAATGGCCCAATATTCGGGCGCCTTCGTGGCCGCCTGCTTCGTCCACGCCACTTACAACGATAAAATCGGCCAGCGCCATGCCGAAGGCCTGCTGAACGGCATGAACGTCACCATGCGAGCCCACGGTAATTTATTGAGCACTGGGAAATTTTTCACCTCATATCCTCCGATTGATGTGTCACTGACACAAATGTTTATCAGCCATACTATAGCCACCGCTATGTTAGCATTATTGCTGCTGGCTATTGTAGACTCAAAATGTGCTAGAATGCCACGATTCTTTCAATCGATATTCATGTGTATGGCACTCGTTTGTGTGCTGGCCGCATTCTCTGCCAACGGTGGGCCCTGCCTCAATCCGGCCGCCGACTTTTCGCCTCGCCTGTACGCCTCAATCTCGGGCTGGGGTGGCTCTGCGTTCAATTTGTTTCATTACACCTATTGGTGGATCTGTGGCATTGTGGCACCTCATTTCGGTGCCCTACTCGGTGTTGGAGCATATCAAATCATCGACCTGTTGCACGAAGATCATCGGCGAGCTCAGATATACGACTCGGCCGGCGTCGAATGCAAATCATTGCGTAAGCAATTAAGTAACACGGGCGGCAGCAGAACAGGAACAGCCACCACCACCATCGCGACATCTATCAGCACCATTCCGTCGGCCCCAGCTAATCCCGTTTGCACTCAAACAACGCATCGACACGGGCCACCGCCACACTATCAAGACTCACATCATGCCGCATCACTTGCTCATGTAACACATGACAACAACTCAAACAACAACACTACCACCGCCAATGACACTCTTGATCATTTCTCTGTGTGCCACTCAAACAATTGTCGTTTTTCAATGCGAGACAGTTGTTGTTCGTCGCCGCTGGTCATCAACGACGATGAAGACGACGATTTGGAGAATCAACTTGACATCAATATGGATATGCGATAAGTCTTTATATCGATTCTTGCATACTCATTCTGTGAGCGAAAGATCCTACCATAAAAAAATAAGCATCATGTTATCATTCACCGCTAAGATGTGGTCGTTAACATATGGGTCTGAAACGGATGATAATATGATCTATGACCTGACCTGTGAGCAGTGATCTCAATAAAACTATCATATGAATCATAAAGTTATATCATAACGATGTTTACTTGTTTGTTTGCCTCTAATGCTCAAATGTTTGGCTCTAATATTTCTCCAGCAATTTACGTTAGTTTAAATTGTGTCACACACATTCGCGTAGGCACAATTTCGATCTCAATTTCAAAATACTTGGTTATTAGAGAACATTTAATTAGAATTTTTAAGACTCCCTAATATGTTAAGCCTCACACATACATATTGGGATAAACATTTCTCTCTATATCTAAAATCATTTATGTCCTTCGACTGAGAATTACTTGAGACGGGCCAGGTAGAGTTCTGTTTAAGTGTGCGTATTTTCTTATGGTGCCATAATTGTTTAGGCCCTAAAGGTGTTCGAACTGCATGATGGATGTACTTCTTCTTCTTCGCCGTTATTTCATTGATGTTCGGTGACAGGTGTGCTCAGTCGAGGCTCATAGCGTCATTCATTAATTTGACGAACTCATTTTTGTGGACATACTTGTTGCCAGTAGCTGTTGAAGGCGATGTAGCACGTCCAACATAGGTTAGATCTTTGTTATTTCCTGAGGTGTTAGTTTCGTCCAAATACTTTTGCACACAATCGAAGTGGGGCCAAACGAACGACCAGAAACCTTGATTCTTGTGCTCCTCTTGTGCCCAGCATATCTGAGCATTGGGATATTTAGTCAATTGTTCCTTGACGAGATCAAACGGAAACGGTGTCAATTGCTCAAGGCGTACGATGGCAATGGCACTGTCTAGTTCGCGCTGTGCACGTTCGTTCAGCAGATCATAATAAACTTTACCCGAACAGAAGATGACCTTTTTCACGATTTCAGGCTTCTGTGAAGCCGGTCCATCATCAGCGATGACGCGCTCAAAGTTTGTTCCTTCGGTAAATTCTTTCATGTCTGATTTGACGTTCGGGTGACGCAACAACGATTTTGGCGTAAACACTATTAATGGTTTGCGAAACGGTAAAGCTATTTGACGTCTCAACACGTGAAACAGATTCGCTGGCGTGGTGGCGTTAACAATGAACATATTGATATCGTGCAATTGTTGCATTGCAAAATGTTCTACATTAATGTCGGGCATTTTGTCGTAACATGAGTTTGACAATTGTAAGAATCGTTCAGGGCGAGCACTCGAATGCTCAGGCCCCATACCTTCCATTCCATGTGGTAACAACATAACCAAACCACTTTGACGCACCCATTTGGCTTGGCCACTGCTGACAAATTGATCTATGATGCATTGAGCAGTGTTCATGAAATCACCGAATTGTGCTTCCCAAATGACAAGTGCATTCGGATTGGTCATTGAGAAGCCTAGCTCAAAACCGAGAACGCCGTATTCCGACAGAGAACTGTTGCACACAGTGTAAGGTGCTTGATCGGGCCATAAATGACATAGTGGTCTAAATGTTGTTTTGTCGATAGTTTGATGATGTAATACGTGATGACGATGACTAAACGTGCCACGTTCGACATCTTGACCGCTCAGACGCACATGAACGTCCTCCTTCAATAGCGACCCAAATGCCATAGCTTCGCCTAGGGCCCAATCCAAGCGACCAGCCTCGAGCATATCCATACGCGATTTGAGCACTCGCTTCAAACCAGGATGTATGTTGAAGTTTCCAGGTGGTGGCGAGCTAAACACCTTGCCAATGTGCATCAACACGTCTTCACTTACGCCGGTACTGGGACAGGTATTGGGATCTTTGTCGTCAAAAAAGCCTTTCCACGGAGAGTCGAGCCAATTCTTGTTAAAGAATGTCTTATCCTGTTCGGCGTTTTTGTATGCGTCTTGCAAAATGTTTTCATATTTGCTTTTGACATCATCAATTTCGTCTTGACTCACAATTCCTTCCTCTAACAATTTGTTTGAGTACTTATCCATAACAGGTACTTGCTTTCTAATCTTTGTATACATTATAGGTTGGGTGAACATTGGCTCATCTACTTCATTGTGACCGTTACGTCTATAACAAACCAGATCAATAACACAGTCTTTGCCAAATTTCTCGCGCCATTCCGACGCTACATTGCACACGTGCACGACCGCCTCGGGGTCGTCTGCGTTCACGTGAAATATTGGTGCACCTACAACTCGTGCCACATCGGTACAATAAGGCGACGATCGCGCTACTCGAGGATCAGTGGTGAAACCGATCTGGTTATTGACAACAATATGTATGGTGCCGTGAGTCGAATAATCAGGTAAGTCACTAAGATGAAAAGTTTCGTAAACAACACCTTGGCCAGAGTAGGCTGCGTCTCCGTGCAACAATATACTCATGGTTCGTTTGCCTTGCGTGTCGCCCTGGTAGAATTGCTCAGCGCGAGTTTTGCCTTGAACAACAGGATCGACAGCTTCCAAATGTGACGGATTAGCGACAACCGAAAGCTTAATATTTTTGTGAGTAACACGATTTATGCGTTCCAAGCATAAACCCAAGTGATATTTCACATCACCAGAGCCTTCGTCGGCGGGCGCTAAACCACTAAATTGCGCGAATATATCTTCGAGCGGCTTACGGCACACGTTTGCAATAACATTGAGGCGACCTCTGTGCGGCATTCCCATATTAAAACTTTCAACACCAAGTTGACTTGAACGATCAATTATAGTTTTCATAGCCGGTATGAGAACTTCACAACCTTCGAGTCCAAAACGTTTCTCGGATGACCATTTCTTTGCTAGAAACTCTTCAAATTTGTGAGAGCGCACTAGACGTGCAAGCAACAATCGTTTGTCCTCTTTTGTCAGATCCATGACGCCGGGTGTCTCAAATCGTTGCTTTAGCCATAACAATTGTTCTGGATTGCTGATGAACATGTATTCGACACCAATTGTGGCACAATAAACATTTTCGAGACGTTTAAGTATCTCTTGAAGGGTTAAAACGGATTGACTTCCGCCAATAAATGTACTCTCTGGCAGTTTGAATTTGCGTACCAAATCGTCTGATTTGAGCTTGAAATGACGCAATACAATTTCGGGCTTGTTTGGTAGTCCATCAAGTACCGGCGAGTAAATGTTGGCTGGCTTCAAGTCTAACGGGTCAAGATTTGAGGCTAAATGTCCACGCATTTGGTAGGCACGAATGATATTTTGCACAGACAAATGGTCGTCAATGTCACGCAGACCGTCCGTTCGTATGTGAGACTCACCGGTGCCATGCGACGACGGCGGGCTACTACTTGCATCCTCGAGGTCATTACGGAAAAAATCATCCCATGACTCGTGTACCGAATTCGGATCCTTGACCCATGAATTGTAGATATCCTCGACGTATTGTGCCGATGACGCCGCGTTGAGTTGTCGTGTTGACAGGTGACGCACCAAATAGCGCCCCTTGATAATATGATTAATGAATGACATATTGATACATTCAAATTTCTTTATCTAAGATTAAATCTAGGCTTACTGAATGATGACGATTCTTTCAATCGGTCATGCACAAACACACACACGCACTCACAAACACACACACGCACTCACAAACACACACAGGCACTCACAAACGCGAACACACAGTGCAAAGTCAAATAGCACACGCAAGCAGCCTGGCTGACAAGCAGGTGAAACGGTTGCTGTCTGCAGTCTAATGCTTACAACCCAGTAGTATGTGGATCACCGTGTCTACGAGGTACTCAACGCGGAGTTCTTCATGGAACGCCTGCGAAAATCTTCTCTTCTTGCCTCTAGACCATGAGAGGAATATATATTTTTGCTAATTAAAGCAAATGAGTATTGCACATAATTTCAGTTTTATATTTTTATAACACAGTATGTCAAAACTTAATTGCTCGATCATATTGTGTCTTTTGTGTTGACAAATAAATAATTTCCACAAGTTCACCAATGATGTGACAAGAATTATAAGCCACAATCCGCACCGCGATAGACGTTGGCTGGCGGATCATCGACAGGAATTTATATCAAAATAATCATTTGTAATTAAGGAACTTTTTTTCAACGTCAAAATTCATAACTAATTTGAGATGGCAGCCGAGGCAGAGTTCGCCAAGCTTAATATCGACTCCATCATCGCCAGATTATTAGAAGTTAGAGGCGCAAGACCGGGCAAGAACGTTCAGCTAACCGATGCCGAGATTCGTGGATTATGCACGAAATCTCGCGAAATATTTCTCAGTCAGCCCATACTTTTAGAGCTGGAAGCTCCACTTAAAATCTGTGGTGATATTCACGGCCAATACTACGATTTATTGCGATTGTTCGAGTACGGAGGTTTCCCACCAGAATCAAATTACCTATTCCTGGGTGACTACGTTGACAGAGGAAAGCAATCACTCGAGACCATATGCTTATTGCTCGCCTACAAGATCAAGTACCCGGAAAATTTCTTTTTGCTTCGTGGCAATCACGAATGCGCGAGTATTAATCGTATCTACGGTTTCTATGACGAATGCAGACGACGATACAACATCAAGTTATGGAAAACGTTCACAGATTGTTTCAATTGTCTACCGGTGGCCGCTATTATTGATGAGAAAATCTTTTGCTGTCACGGAGGCCTCAGCCCCGACTTAACCTCAATGGAACAAATACGTCGCATACAGCGACCAACAGACGTTCCCGATACTGGATTGTTGTGCGATTTGTTATGGTCCGACCCTGACAAGGAAGTCCACGGTTGGGGTGAAAACGATCGCGGTGTGTCATTCACTTTCGGTGCCGATATAGTATCTAAATTCTTAAATCGCCACGACCTTGACTTAATATGTCGTGCTCATCAAGTAGTTGAAGATGGCTACGAATTCTTTGCCAAGCGCCAGTTAGTTACATTATTTTCGGCACCGAATTATTGTGGTGAATTCGACAATGCCGGTGGAATGATGAGTGTCGATGAAACCCTAATGTGCTCATTTCAAATATTGAAGCCATCTGAAAAGAAAACAAAGTACCAGTATAGCGGACTCAATTCCGCTAGACCAAATACACCCCCACGAGGACCAGGAAAGAAGAAAGTGTAATGTCTCGTTGTGGTTTATTCAGGTTCATCATGGTTTATATATACATATATAGAACCTCTCAATAAATTTTCGGCAGTTTTTGGTAGGTGCCTGTAGGTGCGCGGAACCAAAACACTTGACAAATTATTATTATGTCAATTAAAACTTGGATTGTGCCACAAATCCAAAACTGGGGCGGTGTTTTTCTCACTATAAAATAGGTCGTTTTGAACAGATCTCCAGACAGCCACATGGCAACCATCTCGACACTCATACCCTTGGTTGAACTTTTCTTATAATTCCTTATAAGCTGGGGTAGGCCTAACATAGATTCGATGAGAACAGCAGTGAAGCCGAGAGTCTCCACAAACATTCTGCCATCTAAAGCTAGATAAGTCACCAGGGACGCAACAAAAGTGAATGCACCTAGAAATTCTATGTATGATAGAAAGTCGTTCCATTGCCAGAAATATCGCATTTCAATATCTGTAATCGATGGTACCAATCAGCAATGCGTTCAACAATGGAAAGTTGCAAATGAAAGGGTGATTAGATATGAGCAGAGGAATAGTTATCAGTTAAGGCAGCTCAAAGTATAAGCATCGGATTTCGGACAGTCGTATCAGTAATCAACTTGATTCTCACATGAGTATGTTGTTTGCGGGATTTCTGCAGGCTCTGATCGTTGAGGTGAGTAATTTGCTCGATCTGGCCTCAGGTCTCGCATTTCATGGCATGTTGCTGATGACAGCGAGTATATAGGCTCGACCTCACTAGGAATAGCAGGGCAGAGGCTCTCACCTAGGAAGCGTCGTGGTCGGGCGGTGGGTAATATCAATCCTCTCCTCCTCACCCTGACACAAATCTCAATCATGATGAGCATTCCGATTATCATTACAAAGCTTTGTATTAGAAGGGGTAACTCAAAGGGGTGTCCAAACCTTAATAGAGAAACAATATAGTTCAGTTATTAGAGATACAAGGGCAGCTCCAACAGTTGTTCAATGAGTCTGATACTTACCAGAAGAGTATTCTCAGGATGTTGGCTATTAGAAGTGTGAGGCAAACTTCATAAACAACGAGAAAGAATAGCGTTAGTGATGGCGAACTTAATTACAGTACCAAATCAAGGATTTATTATGTGAAAACTGGACATTACCATATGTTGAGAAACCTTCACAATTCGACGTCTTCAAAATAGTAAGGTACTCTGTTGAATTATGCATACAGATGTATGTTAGATTTAGTCTTGAGATCGATATGAGTGCAATTACTATTCGAAAATAATCATACTCACGAGGAATGTAGGGCACAAGACCCCCGAATATTACAGCAACGGAGCATGCGGATGAAAACACATCCGAGAGGGTCTCCATCTTAGGCATCCATGTACTCTCTTCGTCTCCTGGCATTATGAAAACCATGAAGAACTAAATTAACTCTGATTGAGAAAATAATCGTACGCACAGATGTGCATTTCTAATAGATACAAAAAAATTGCTTGATTCGAACACTGGTAACTGTCTCTGAAAAAGAAACATTGCGCATCCTGCAAATGCAGGTGAAGGGTGATTCGACAGTATTTCTGGATTAATAATTCAACATCAGTTATGGTGAGGCGATTCATCTAAATATAGATGAATGGTATTTGGCTCAATTGATTGGAGCCGTCAGGTTGTTTTATTTTTAATGACGTTGCATCGAAGCAAATCGCATTAAGATCGTTAGATCCTGTAGATTTGGACAATGTTTGACACAGGAGCACCAAGTCTCCAAATGAGTTCTGCGCTCACTTTTCAAGTATGAAAATTAGTTATCCTCCGATAGCTCTCTATATCTTTCGTACATCGAAAGTCGAACCGCATCTTTGTAAGAGATGTTTGGATCCAACCTGGGTTTTTTAGTTCCTAATCCGGCATTCTTCGAACGAGCCTCTACTTTTATGATATCGGTCATCCCTTGATTGGATTTTCCGATGCCAAGTCCTTCTTTCCAGCCCATCTTGGACAACAATTTGGCTCCGACACTATTGCTTTCTATCGGTCGTTCCGCCGATGCTGATGGTACAATAATGGTGTCTAGTTTGCTTGGACCGGCAGATAAATACTTGTCTTTTAATGGATTGTCGATCTCGGCTATGCCATATTTTTGCCGACGCTCTTTGGCGCGATCCCTATATGATGCTTCATGTTCCTTTCTCTCAGCATCATCGATTTGTTCTTTTGTGAACAGAGTGCCTTTGAGCTGATTCATAGATGCTTTGTGGAGTTCGGAAAGATTGCGATGCTTTGTGAGAAGCTCTTTACTTTTGAATGTACGTTTGCATAGTAGGCACGCCAAGCAATCATAATTAACGAGCTTTTCCTCTTCAGACTTCAAGATACAATTCATTTTCTCAGGCGCTATCTTTTCGGTCTGTTGAGTATTATTAGACTGATGTCGATCTACATTACCCCGTGTCAATTGTTCAAGATCTGAATCTTTAGCGATTCGAGACCTAACGACTTGACCCTTATCTCGGTCATTCCTACGAATCTCATTACGGTGATGATGATCAACCTCCTCATGGGTGGGACTCCGATAGTCACGGTCTGAGTGTGAGCGTTCGGACATTATGAAATGCTGATAGGAAATGACTAATAACAGTAAATGAGCGCATGATTGTGAGTTAATTAGTTAGACCTTGAGCTAAGAATAAATATCGGACAAGAGATCAACATTTTGATTGGAATTTGGATGGCATATTGAAGGTGTGCTTCTCATGTCGATAACACACGAGAGATTGTACAAATGACACATTACAAATTTTTAAATCCGTTCCGTCCAGTTCCAAGGAGTATGAAGAATGTGTATAACGTTCTCCGTTTAGTATCACATATTCGATACTAAATTTACAATTATCTGATCATTTCTTCTTTAAGTCCCGTGGATCTTTGATGCAATCGAATAAAAAGATTGCAGTCTATTATGAGCTGCGTCCGCAGCTTGCGATTTTTCAAACTGCGCACGCGTCAATTGCGAAAAATGGCAGTATGATTCACAAGCAGGCAGACTATGTGATAATCTGCAGTCAGATGAATTCTCGCTTAACAAATAAAATGAAAATACGAATGTCAGGTCGACCTAAGGTTGGTTCGAGCCTGAAATCTAAAGTTTAATTCAATCACTCAAATTCGAAAATGGATCGAATCAAAACTGATGGACACACGTTTCCATTATCAGACAGGAAATCAAAAGAACGATGCAGAAATTACTCACAGGAAGAGAGGAATCTGCTTGCAGAATTAGCTGAAGACTTTCCCGTGGTCAATGCCAGAAGAAATGATGAAAAAACCATTGCGGCGAAAAAAGAGGCCTGGCAAGAGATTCATACTCGTTTCCATTCATCGATCATGGGAACAGACGAATCGAGAACGATTGAATCACTTAAAAAGCAGTTGGATAACATGAAAACACAAGCCAAACGGTACCACCAAGAGGGTGGACGAAGGAGCGCGCTGTCAAATGCCAAATCGACCAGTCACGAGCGCACAGGTCACGCGCTCGAATGGATTGAACGTATCATTGCACAAAACGAAGCCACATGGGCTTTAGATGAGAGTCGACAAGTCAGCGAAGGTGAAGCTGGCGAGCATGACCACTCGGCCACAAATCAGATCTCAGAAATTGCAACAGTTACAAATGCAAGTGATCATGTTGAAGGAGTCGCGCCTGGTGAAGTGCGCCTAGCCAACTCCGCTACCACCACACCACGTGTTCGTAGCATCAGACGAGTGCGTTCTAGTATTGTTGCAAAACGTCCGCGTGTTACTACTTCCACATGTGATTGTCTCAATCAAAGATGGAAAGCTGATGAGGAGTACATGAGAAAAAAGAATGACCTGAAGCTGGAACTATTACAGTTGCAAGTCGATCTTTTGAAACGATTGGTCAACCAAAATAGTGCAGCGTGATCCTTCAATCATGGTCATGACGTATTTATAGAAACTTCACACACCACACAAACAAACTGTCTTATTGCTGACGATGTTTTTTATAAAGTAAAGAGTAAAACCACCCTAGATGCATAATATTCACATTGTTGCCTGATTTCCAATGGATGATAACAACTTTACCATAAACAATGTAATTCTGTATTCTGAAAATGTCCAAATCAACAGAATAAATTCACAACTGAAAACAACTTGTGCACTCGTATCATGAATCATTCTAACTACGTTATAATGAACTCGGAAGTCGATATTGAAAGTTTAATGTTGACTTTAGGGTCACTGAGTCTCGAGATTGCACAAGTAGCACCTTCCGCTGTGGGAAGATGAATCCTAGATGATACTTGGAATCACTGTTTTACAAAAAAATCTGACTCTTTGAATGGCAATGGTGGATGTTTTATTCAGAATACATTTAGAAATTCCTCGATGATAAAGATATCATTCCAATTCGAAAATAATGAACATTTAACACGCTAAATGACGATTGCACGATTATGAGTACCAGCTTCATATGACCATCTGTTCGTCAGCAGATGAGGCACCAACTTCTTCAGGTTTATCCTCGTTGATAATGCGCGAATCTTTGTTTTTTAAACGTCCATGGTAATCTGGTATCTTTAACACGTATGTGTTGGGGTACTTTGTCTTGAAAGACTTATATCCTTTACTCCTCAATACATTACGGACAATATGATAACTAGAGTTGGTTATTTTCATGAGCTGTCTTATGGATACTGTATCATCTTTGTGTATTTCTTCCACAATCTTTGCGGCGATTTCGGGATGCTCTTTTGGACGTCTACCGGATTTTGAATAGTCGTTTAAGATCGAGCCTGTAGTACGGAACTTTTCGACATGATAATTTATGACAGCTCTAGATACAGGACGCCCATGTTTCACCATGAATTTACCGCTGACGACCCGAGTGATATGGCCCATACTTTCGGTAGGAAACGCACCTAACGCTTGAAAGTACATTTCTATTATATCAACTCGTTCTGCCAAGTTGAATGGTTTGGTAGACATTTTCTTCCCGACTTCTACAGGAGCACTAAATTCAGTTTTGGACTCTGGAACAGAATTAAATATTGTGTTATTCAGAACGTTGGTGTTGCTGAACTCGATTGAGCTTTGGATAGTCGCAATAGCTGTGTTGTCGTTGCTCATCAGATTGCTGATTGTTGTTGCAGTTGAACCAATATGGTGGGAATCTTGAGAAGCTCCCTCATGTTGACCAAGGCTAGGCTCGGGAGTATGCAACCGAGTGTCATTAGAATCTATGTTGGCCGCAACTGAAGCAGGCGATTCTTCTCTTGAAGAGACATTTGGGCTATCATTGTTCGAGCTTGTCTTGTTGGTGCTAGAGTTGATTTCATCAGCAGAGCTAGGTAAAAGAATTATCTTTGGGACAAAGAGTTTTTGGACACTTGTATTTGCATTGATGACCGGTGGCGTAGGTATATTGGCGGCGCTGCCTGCCATTAGCTGACGAGGAATTCCAACAATTTTAGCTGGCACTATTGTTTGCTTGTTGCCCTGATTTGATTGTAGATTAACATTAGTTGGAGGAGCACCTGTACTCTGAATCAAGCGATTCGCAAGATTTCTCAGACGATTTTGATGGATGTATGTAGTGGTAGTGCTCGTTATCGGCGTAACAGTCTTGTAAATGTCTTTGACACGAGGAACCTTTGATATAACAGTTAACGTGTGACCTTGCATCGGAGATGGATCCATGTTCAACAAATGAGGCTAGTTTCGAGTGATGAATATTACACAATTGAACGGATGATAATCCATGTATTGTAAAAACTGCTGATTGTGTTAGAAATGATAATCGATGACGACTACGGAAGATTCTGTTTCGAAACAATTGAACAGCTGAATTGAATATTATCAATCGATCTTTTTGACAAAAGATTGCATCATGCTGCATTGGTGATTTATTTTTATCTGCTGCACGATTTAATGCGACTACACAGTCACGCGTTACGAGGATAGATACGCGATTCTGATCGCTTCAATCTCGAACCGCATTACCCTGCTTCCTTTTCCTGCAGCGTGCGTCGGTAATTTATCCGAACGAGCGCAGGTTTAACGAGCCTCTTATGGGGTTTTTATTTATATTTGTATTACAGCGCTAGGGTCAGAATATATGGTCCCTGTATTGATGATCATTGTTGGCTGGCCTGGTACGGTGATGATTGTTTGTGGTGCGTCGTCGAACTGCGGTGAATTCAAACATTGATTGAGTATGCTTTGAAAGCATTTCACCTAAATCACCTGGCATGGGTTCTGTCCAAAAAAAGTCATGGTCAAGCGCAATGTGGGCATCGGGTCTGTCTTTAGGATTTAACGTGAGAAGTCTGTCGAGCAAATCGAGAGCGTCGGCATTTTGAACCTTTGTTTTTAGACGACAAGTTAGAACTCTACGCTGACCCTTGTCGATGAATTCACGGCACTTTTCAAACAATGGCAGCTTCTCAACGCCTGGCCATGTATCAGGGTTGATAGCGCCACAAATCATTGTTATATACCTCAATTGATCTTGATCAGATTTGCCTTGCATCAACGGGGTACGTGTCCACATTTCGGCCATGATACAACCGGCACCCCAAATGTCAACAGCAGGTGTATAATCGCGCTCACCCAATAGTAGTTCAGGTGGCCTGTACCATAATGTAACAACACGATTAGTATAACGATTTTGCTTATTAGTCTCTGTTGGATTTGAGAACGCTCTTGCAAGCCCGAAGTCGGCTATTTTGAGAACGCCTCTTTTGTTGATCAGTATATTGGCTGCTTTCATATCACGATGTAGAATTTTGTTTTGGTGTATACAATGTAAACCCTCAAGAAGTTGCTTCATAACTTTCTTGATTTCACACATATTAAAGTGAACAGCAGGATTGCTTAACAAGCCGGCCAAATCGTGCTCGCAAAAATCAAACACGAGGAAGAAGGTCGCCTTGCCTTTTGGTGAATTTGCAGATCGGCAAATTTCAATAAGATTAACTATATTCTCATTTTTAAGTATTTGTAAAATCCTAATCTCACGTAGAGCTGTTATTGGGAAGCCCTCTTTTTCACTATCCATCAACACTTTTTTGAGCGCAACATATCTTCTAGTGTTTTTGTCTTGGGCCTTGAACACTTCCCCGAATGTACCTTGGCCAATTTTGCTGATTTGCTCATATTTAGATACTTCGTCACAGTAAGGATAATCAAAGTCCTCCTCGACGGCCGACATTATTGGACTCTATTATAAATATGATGAAACGAAGTCGACAACTGCAAATTCATCACAATCGCCGGTGAGCGCTATTTTTTTGCTTGATGGTCCGATATTGGCAGTTTAGTCCATTGGGTTGCGCATGCGCAGTAAGGTTCGCGCGAGATATGAACATTTGTTTACTTTTTAGTGCAATCGAAGTTGATAGCAGGACTGACCGATTGACGCAAAAAAACAAACATGCCCTTTGCATCTGACGAATTCTGTCGCTATCCAAACGACTCGCCAACAGATTACCAAGTCCAATATCGCAAAATTCAAATGCACGTGTCAGGTTGACTAGAACTGGTGATGTTCTGACGTGTACTCAATGGTGGCCCAGCTCAACATAAGAATTAACCGAATCGATTAATCTTTACTCGAAGCAACTGGCATTTCAGAGAAGAAAGCGATAGAACAGCATTGAAGCCTGACATTTTTGACCAGTTTAGTAGCTTGTTGGAATTTAATTGAGGAATAGAATTGACAACATACGATCTACGTGCGATTTTCACTTGTTGAATTTTTCCTATGTTGATTTGTCGTTGACGTTTACTATGTTGGAGCGCCAATATATTCACACGGCAATCAATTATCGTAACTATCACGATGGCTACCATTATGATCGGCGCCCATAGTAAATCTCAGGGAATTTTTTCGCTGGTGGCCTCTTTGAGCCATTCGATGCCTTTCGATTTGCGCTCCACTTGCTCAAAATGCGTTCCATTCGATTTTGAACCCAATGCCTCGAGCAACTTTTTGCTTTTGCGAAATATCATACGATCCACAATGAATCGTTCACCGATCATTGCAATACAAAAGTGTGCCAGAGCAATGACAATCATTGTACATTTGAAATATAAAGGTACATCGACAACATCCAGCTTCAAGTTGAAGGATTTAGTTAATGCATAGTTGGATTAGTTATCAATGTTTTTAGAAAAAGAGTCAGAGATTAGTGATTGATGAAGAGAATATCAAGACTCACAGTAACATAAGGAACATTCCAATAAGGAGGAATGAGCAGAAGGGCCACAGTGAGCGCGGTCATCAAGATTATTGTGGCCATGAATAAGTAGTTGGTGCACAAAGGTCGACGGTACGGTTTTCCCTTCGAGAACACAATGGCCAATGTGACGTATTGAAACACAGACACCGCAAAGATGGCATAATTGTCGTAGCCAGCTAGATCTTTATCGTATTGTGCCTGATGCGGTTGGTACCACGGTTGTCGCCACAACAACAGTACGGCCAACAGCTGAAAGAACACGACGAGCGCGATTTGGATTGTCACCGATGACAATTGATCCAGTGACAAGAGCGATGACGACGGGGGTGCTTTGTCCAGAAACGGGTACGGTTTGGTGCGTCCGAATAGTCCCACAAACAGTGTTATGATAAACAGATCAACGTACAGGAATTGCATATCGGTCAAGTTGGTGTACATGGTGTACAAGATGAGAACGGAACAAAATTGTATCAAACTGTACAGTGCCATGTACTTGAGTATACCGAATGCAGTGACCAGCGCTCCACGACCTTCGCAAATCAGCGTAGGAACGCACGAAATGTTGGCTGTGGCAGACGTAAAGGGAGCCGCCACTGAAGCCTCGGTGTCTGACAATGATATGCCAGCATGCGCCGAACGTAGCGCGCCCGAATCGTTGGCTCCGTCACCGCACATTCCAACGTAATATTCTAAAGATTGCAAGTGCTCAACGAGCTGTTGCTTCTGATCAGGTCCCATGCGAGCGAACACTGTGGCGCGAACGCACACAGAGTCCAACAGGTGCGGATAATATGTGCGAATTGTTTCCCAAGTTTCGCCGGTTACCGCTACATGCACTCGAGCGTCCCCATTCTGATGATAATTGGTGTGTTCTGATGGCATCTGCATGACACAAGCACCTTCGATTTTGCTGACAGCCGTGGTGTTGTTGGCGGCCTCTTTGTCGTTGTCGTCGGTGCAAAAATTGTCGACGTAGTGCCAAACAAGTTTAGGCTTCACATTCCCAACACTACTTATAGGGTCAGATAATTCTGAATCAGTGTCAGAGCCAGACGTGTTGTCTGTAAAGTCGGACATGGCCGCTTGACTGTGTGCCGGTGTCAATCGACCGTTGAGCACGCTCGACTTGATCAGACTCTGTGTCAATGAATCTCCTTCACCACTTGTTGTTGTCGGTACTGCTGTTGGAGAGGTCAAAATGCCCCCTTGTGATGCGTCGGACAAATGTTTGCGCAGTCTTTTTTCTCTACGCTGCTGCTTCTCCAATTGCAACATGACTATTTTGTCTTGAGCTGCAATCATTTCACAATCTCCCGCAACACTAAGCGCTGTTAACATGTTATCACCTGTCACCATAACACTGCGAATATTAGCTTGATTGAGTGTTGCAATCACAGGCGCGCTTTCGGGTTTCAATAGATTGCCAAGCGTCAGTAGGCCCAAGAATCTAAGATCCGTTTCGAGTTGAGCGCGTGTGGCACGTTGCATTCGTGCATAGCTCATCTTGAGCGGCAATGGCCGATAAGCAAGCGCCAGAACACGATAACCACGACGTGTGTATTTAGAGAGCACGTCGCCGAAGTCGTCTGGAATAGTGTCAGGATTGCACAAAGCGGCTATTTTCTCTGGCGCTCCCTTAGCGTAAACAACAAATTGTGACGCGCCACACTGCTGTGTCACAACTGACATACGTTGCAAGCTCGATGAGAACGTTAATTGACGCAGAATACCTATTTCGTGCTCATTGTTTATCATTTTGAGAAGATCTTCATCATTTCCGCTTGAATATTCGTCTGCATAATCGTTGTCATCCAAAAACGTCGTGCTTGTATTTGGCTCAACACGTGGAGGACGTACAATTGTAGGCACAAAAAAATCATTCTTTGTATCATGTCGATTCTGACAGTCGTCGTCGTTGGGCTCCTCCAATTGCCATCCAGTAGCTTCGAACATTTGTAAATCCAACGGATCGCCAATTAGTTTGTGATCGATGATTGTTAGTGAATGACACGCTGCCAGGCATACGATCAGCGGTGAATATTGGCCATTGATGTCGCGCAAATTGTACTTTGTTGTGTTGGCACCATTGTTCGTGTTAGCGGTGACTTTATGATTCGACGCATTGATCTCGGATATGTCACTCTCATCGAATGGTTCACCAAATTCGCATGTTTTTTCAATGACAGGCGCCACTTCGTTGAAACTCAAATGGTCTTCGGTGAGTGTGCCCGTCTTATCGAAGCATACGCAATTGATTGAGCCACTTATATTAATGCTGCGCGGCGATATGCAATAGATTTTGTTCTTTTTCAAACGAGATTGGGCGTAAATGATGCCAATAGTCATAGCGGCCGGCAGTGCGGGTGGCACAACGATTGTAATCAAATCGAGGGCGCTCAATATGATCGAACCGAGTGTGGCACCTCTTTGTGACTTTATAACGATAGTGTAGATGAATCCCATTAATGCTAGGCACGCCAACAGACCAATGAATCTGTTGATCTGACGATTGAATCGGAAATCAACCGGCTTTGGAAACATTATTGAACGAATCAGCTCCCCTTTAGACGTTTGAAAGCCTGAGCGAATCACCAATGCCTTGACATGGGCACCACCACAATTACGTGTTTGTAGTATTCGCGTTCCACAATACAACGTGTGCTTGCCATGCTCTTTGGGGTCGTAATGATGGGTGTGCAAATTGTTGGCCGAAATGGGCGTCTTGGTGATGGGCACACTTTCGCCAGTCAACATTGATTCGTTGACAATGACGTTGCCGTTGATGAGAATGGCATCAAATTGAAGTACAGTGTCGAATGTGGGAACCATCACAACGTCACCGGGGACAATTTGTGACGATTCAACTTCCTCGTACTGGCCCGATGACGGACGACGTACCTTGACATAATCGATCGACTCTACGGTGTCGCGCAACTGCTCCTGATTGCGTCGTATCTGCACGACGCCCGACACAAGTGACAACACTGACATAATAATGATGCATGTGCCGTAATAGAAATAATCGTCGATGTACCACACGGCCATACTGAACACTTGAAATATATAGAAGGGGCCCAGCACTTCTTGGAATAAAATGCGCAAGTATGGTTGGACTTCGACATGGATCGCATTTTCGCCGTATAGGCGCCGACGACGCCGTTGCTCTTCACTTGTTACCCCATCAAACATGCCAAACATAGAGTCCAGCGTCACTGTCTTATCTAGACCGTGCAATTTGACGAACGCATTGCGCGACTCGTCCCACATGTAGCGTAGCTTTTTGTTCTCGAAATAGCGCAATCGCTTTGGTTCGTCATTTGGTTTGCCGTCATTTTTTGGTTCGTCACTGCTGGCAGCTGTTGAGCTATGATTGCTGATGGTGTCGACGTTCTCGACAAAATATTGCCCGTAACGATCGACTAGCAACACTTTAGTGGCCTCATCGAGTGGACAACGTACATGAGTTGCGTACAACATCCATTGTGGGCGCCATGAGAATATTAGGCGCAACATGAAGCCGCTCAGTGTGATCAGTGTCCATGTGATAACCTTGAGACACCAATTAGGCTTGTAGCCGTACATTTCCATTTCATCTTCTTCGCCATCGTTGATACATGAGGACGGTCTAGGTAACAAACAGGTGGTCTCGTCGGCGGCGGAAATTCGTGCTCCATCAATGAGTGATGAGCACCTTTTGACCATCGTAGGTACCTTTGTAACTAGCTTCTAGTGATTACTTATTCTTTTATGATGAACCTTCGCTACTTTGTATGAGATATTGTTGAAACTCGGTACAGGTCTTGTTAGATGCGACTATCGATCCATCGGTTGCTGGAGAGCTCCGTACGCATGCGTCATCGCCTGTCGATCGACACACTGACTGGCCAAAAATCCATAATGAAGATTATTACTGATAGAGTTTTTTTCTCATCAACGAGAAAATGTTGTTAAAATTCTGATGAGCCTACACTTTTCTACGGATTACAAACGGATTTATGAATGAATTCTAAAATTCAAGATAACGAAGTCGGATTGTCTCACTAATCCCACTAAAATAATGAGCAGTGTTAGAAAAACGCGACTTTTGAAGCACGCGCCTTTTTTCTCTTGTTTTTAATGCGAACTGTTTACAATCGAGCCCAATGTTGATGGTTCATCTGAATGCGATCAATTTGATATTAACTAATGAATCATTTTCAAATTCTAATACTGTATCTACCACCATATCTCGATTTTACATTGTATGATTCAATCTGCGAAGGAATGAAAGAGCATTTATGAATCAATATGATTATCCTCAGTGGACTCGCACGCTCATTGGCAAAACGTGATTATTACCGCTCTATGTTGATATTTCACAAGTTGGTCAATGCCACTTCACATCAAAATCATCGATATGCCACCACAACGCATTATAAAAAGTGTGATCGATACAAGGATGAACGATGGAAAGGCATCGACATGGAGCGCGCCGTCGATGAGACTGATGTGCTCATAGTGGGCGGTGGTCCGGCCGGGCTAGCTACCGCGATCAAGTTGAAACAATTGAGCGCTAGCCAAAACAAAGATCTCAGAGTGTGTGTCATTGAGAAAGCGCCCGAAATTGGATCACACACCCTCAGTGGAGCTTGTATCGAGACCAAGCCCTTAGATGAATTACTGCCTGATTGGCGCCAAGACGAAACATGTCCAATCAAGACTCCTGTCACTAAGGACAAATTTATGTACTTGACTGAGAAACGTGTTTTCAGCTTTCCAGTATTCAAGGGGATGCCAATGTACAATCATGGAAATTATGTTGTCCGTCTAGGACATGTGGTCAAATGGCTTGGTGAGCGTGCCGAACAGTTGGGCGTAGAAATTTACAATGGCTATGCTGCACAAGAGCTTATAGTGGCCAAAGACAGCAATGGTCAATCAAGTTATGTTAAAGGTATCGCTACTGGTGATGTTGGTATTGCGAAGGATGGGTCACCGAAGAGTCAATTCGAACGAGGTATGGAATTGCATGCTAAATGTACTGTATTCGCCGAGGGCTGTCGGGGCCATTTGTCGAAAGAAGTGATCAAAATGTATGAATTAGATAAGAATAGTCAACCGCAGCATTACGGAATTGGTCTCAAAGAATTGTGGATCATCGATGAGGCTTTGCATAGACCAGGCCAAGTGGAACACACAATTGGCTGGCCCCTAGATAAGAACACTTATGGTGGATCATTTTTGTACCATTTAGATCACCAGGATCAGCCAATGATTGCAGTAGGTTTTGTTGTAGGGCTCGATTATCAGAATCCGTTCATGTCACCGTTCAAAGAATTTCAGCGGTACAAATTGCATCCGGCTGTGAGGCCTTATTTCGACAATTCCAAAGCACAACGTATCGGTTACGGTGCACGTGCGCTCAACGAGGGTGGCCTGCAATCAGTGCCACGTTTAACATTTCCAGGCGGACTTATGATCGGTTGTACGGCCGGGCTGTTGAATTTGCCAAAGATCAAAGGGACACACAATGCAATAGCCAGTGGCATGTTGGCGGCCGAATCCATATTCGATGCTTATAAAACAGATACTCTGAGTGATTATGGAAAAGAACTATGCGACTATGAGGAACGATTGCGCTCAAGTGACGTATGGAAAGAATTGCACGCTGCCAGGAACGTGAAGCCGTCATTTAACACACGTCTCGGACTATACGGAATGTTGGCATACGCCGGCGTATCCCAGGTATTGTTTCGCGGTCGCGAACCATGGACATTGTCACACAACACACCTGATCACAAGAAATTGAAGCCTGCCGCCGAATGCAAAGAAATCGAGTATCCAAAACCGGATGGCAAGATAACATTTGATCTATTGTCGTCTGTCGCATTGACAGGTACAAATCATGAGCCGGACCAACCGGCTCATTTGACTTTATTGAATGATCAATTGCCTGAAACAATCAATCTGGGCGTGTACGCTGGACCGGAATCGCGCTATTGCCCGGCCGGGGTGTACGAGTATGTGCCTGTAGAGGGCGCTACGATAGCACAAGATGGTGCTGCTGATGCAAACGCCGCTGCATCCGCGAGCGGCACAGACAACAACACCAACATCAAATCTAGTGACGAGAAGTGGCGTTTGCAAATTAATGCTTCCAATTGCATTCATTGCAAGACTTGTGATATCAAAGATCCTAGCCAAAATATCAATTGGGTAGCGCCCGAAAGCGGTGGAGGGCCAGCCTACAACGGTATGTGAGTTGGTGGTTGTTTTTTTTATTACGTTTCACAACACAAATAAACAGACAATGCAGTTGCATCATAATTCATTGGCTTGACCTACGTTTATACATTGACAAATCCAAGGGACCGTCAATGGGTGGTGTTGTGGGTATTTGTGTAAATGTTGTACGGGGCCCACGTCGTGTGCCGTACACATCGATTATTGGGTCGGTGGGCTCGTGTTGATACTTGCGCAGGTGCAATTTGAGACTATGTACATATTTGGTGGCGTACGAACAATTGTGACACCTGTATTGATAATGAGACGAGTGCGATTTGAGATGCGAATTTAGCATTGACTTGTTGACACACTCGTATTGGCATTGATCGCAACGAAACGGCTTGACACCCGTGTGATTGCGATGGTGATACTCAAGATGATGCTTGTACTCTGTGACAAATTCGCACTTGTCGCAGCACAACAACTTTTCCGGTTTGATGTGAATGCGCGAGTGTTGCCAGAACTCAGGCTTGCTAGTCGCAATGTGTTCACACTGACGACATCTATAAGTTCTCATTGTTGTTATTTTTTTAAGTTGTTTGTCTTCAACTGTTGATCTATCGTGATTTTGAAGTTGTTGAATGAAATAATCTGAAATGATGATGTTGTTGTTACTGTTTTTTATTGATGAAGATGAACTCTGGGGTGTCATGTGTGTTGCTGATGAGACTCGGTCTCTTGGTCTGTCTGTGTGCATGAATGATTGAGAGAGTGAGTGAGTGAGTAAGTGAGAAATTTGATTTGACGATCAACAACAAAAAAAATAAGAATGAGCATGTGTGTCTGCGTGTGAGTGTGTGGGTGTCTGTGCGTGAGTATGCGTTTGTGCGTGTGACGAAAGTGAAAGCTACAACAACAATGACACCCAAAGAAGCCGATCGATTGGGCGATCGAACTCTCGCAAACTGAACGAGAGACTAAGAAAAATGGAGGGGAACAAGTGACGCGCACGCACACACGCACTCACACACTGCGTACGCCGGGACGCGCAGACGAACGGACAGACGAACGAGACGTCGACGAAAGTGTAAAGAATTAATAAAACAACGATAAAAACGCACCACTCAAAAAGTGTGCCGTGCGTGCGTGCGTCGACCACACAGCGCCGGCGCAGAACATTGCAACGTAGAGTTCGCTGTGCGCCGGCGTTCGCTGGTTCGTTCGTTCGCTTATTCGTTCGCTCGCTTGCTCACTTGCTCGTTCAATGCAGCGGCGCAATGTGCCGCATGTGTCGCTGCTGCAATGCTGTGCGCCGGCTCCTCGCGCGTGCCATCTCTCAACTCTCGTCAATCGGTCAGAGTGTGTATGCATGCGTTCGCACATTCAATACCCAACGCTTGTGGGTGCGTGTGTGAGTGCGTGCGTGTAAAAGCAACAACAATAAACCAAGCGACGTCTTGATGTGTCCATGTTTTTCAATATTTTTCTCTCGAATGTCTCTGGTTAATAATACTATTACCATTCTTACTTTACGATGCAGACAGCATTTTGTTGTTAGCCGTTTGTCGTCACTGTCTCTGCCTTTGTCGTTCAGATTTGAATTTGAACTTTCGCTCGAAGATTATTCCAATAGAATTCTCACATTTACCTGTAGCTGCGGCTATCTAGCTGTTGCTGATGCTGGTTCTTATTGGCCGGTGCACAGTTTTTCTTAGAAAACTGATCATTGGTTTTTGTTGTTGATGCTAGTGTCGCCAAATGCTGTGTGTCCCCAGAGAGCTTGGATTTGTTTCTGTCCACCACACACTTTTATTTCCTCAGAAGCAGCAGCATTAGCTTCTTTCACGGCACATCGATTGCTGTCGTTGTTGTTAACCAAAAATTGGTGTGGCCGGCGCCATCAGTTCGTTGACCCTTCCGTTTCGATTCGAATCGATTGGTTCGATTATCGCCGGCCAACACATCCAAACTCGTTGAGCACCAACGCAAATGCACATGACAGTCGAACAGAACAAACAAGCAAATTCGTCCGCTCACACTTTCGCTTTCGCCTACGCTTTTCTCTTTTGACCATCATTCGTTTATTCAAACACTGTCGATGCCGATGCTGATTTTCAATTCTCAAAACTCAATACTTGTTGAAAACAATTCTCGTGAAATTCTACCATAGATTCGTCGTTCTTCTTCTTTTGCATGCGTCGCTTTGCTTGGTCTACGATATTTTCAAAATATTTTGCATGCTGCCATTGTGAATGCTGCAGAGGTCACGATTCAAGTGTGATATTGATCTTAACGACAACAACAATAGAATTCGCTTGGTTGGCATGAGACAATATCGAATAAGTCGGTCGTGGTCATCTAAGAAGGGACAAAATGAGGATCATTGAAGGGGGAAAAGTGGGGATGGTTTGAAAATCATAGAATAGAAATGACCATAACGACACTCATCATTATGGCTTTAGAAGGGGGACTCGTCTATGTTGAAGCGTCCCGTGTGCGTAGTCGTTTTTGTCTATTCATCTGTGTAGATCTGTATGTTGATTTGTGTGTACAGTGTTCACACAAGTATGTGCACGATCTAAGTAGATACAACGAGATATGTGCGTTACACGCACACGATCTTTGTGCACACGAAATATGGAAACGTGGATTTGAAATTACAACTGTGCCCCAATCAATATAAACCATCTATGTGAGTTTCGCGCGCATATAGCTAGGAAGATATTTATGATTGGCATCTTTCAATACAGGGAATCATGGCGTATCCATCTAGAGCAATAATTTATCGCAATTGTTAATGTGTGACGCACACCATACGTACACACACGTTTTTGTGCGCAAACATGCATGTGTACGCGCGTTATGCGCTAATAATGTGCAATAATTCATGCACACAATAATTGTCACATGCAAAGAGTAAAATATAAAAGAGCACACCCTCAAATATGCATACACAAAGTGCAGTTGTATTGTGCAAATTGTGCTTATGCTTGTGCCTGTGTTTCTGTATGTTTGTGTCCGTGTGTGTGTGAGTCACGCGCCAGAATGTCCAGCCGTTGCGGTCACCGAGTGTGCGCGTGCTCATTGCCGAATGCTCGAATCGAATGTCGAATTTTATCGAACGTTGGCGACCACTATTGCATCATTGTTGAATCGAATAGAATATAGTAAAGCCGCATGTGGGGGATGGCACAGAATAAGTTGAGTTGAGATGCCACCTCTCACGCTTCGAATGTTTCAAATGTCTCGAGCGAGATGCTCACAATTCAACTTGTGTGTGCCTGTGTGTGTGTGAGAGAGAGAGAGAGAGAGTGTGTTTGACGTGCACTTTGTGTGCTCTATCCGATTCCATTTGTCTGATGCTGCTTTTATTTTCGCTGCTTGCTGCTCTGCTAACTTGTGTGTCTATTAGTTGTGCGTCTCCGAAAACATATCGTCGCCCTCGACTACGATGGCACCAGCCGGCGCACATTGATCATACTCGTACGAGCTCGCAGTGCAGGTTTGGCCTCATCTTTACGTCTAACGGCACCCACTTCGTTCTTTCGTCTCACTTCTTTCGTTGTTGCCCCATTATAGGTGCACGTGCACACGCGTACGCGTGCGTACTTAAATATGCTCCGTGTACCACGTGCATCCACCTAAAGAGCTTGTGTGTCATGGACTCTCTATGTACCATACAGTATAGGTTTTTTGCCGCTCTCACCATGATTATTTCTCACAGTATAATATCAAGGATTGAAAACTATCATGCGTGTGTGTACGTGGTTATATAGGCAACAAAAAACTCGTAAAAAGATGAATGAAAAAAGGATCAGAGTGATATATTTTGAGAGAAAAATATTTTTAGTGTGAAAAAATATCTTTTTTTCAGAAAGAATTTTTTCTTGGTCGAAAAAACTCGATAAAAATTATGTAATCATCTAGAGCAAGCAATTAATTTCGTTTTCAAGCAACTCACACTGCTCAAACACTGAATTGGTTGCATTTGGATTCATAAAACTCAATTTCGTACTCGAAAGTTTAGCCTAATCTGCGAATAGCTTGCTTAATCACATGCTTGCTGTGTCAAGACATTGCTTGATTGTGTGTGTGTGTGCGATAAATCATCAGGTCTGATTATTGCACAATCCATCCGTTAGCTTGATGAATGCGAGTTTTTGCCTCTAGCTTGATTCAACAACGGCAACAAGACACGAGGAACTGCTGCGTGATGAAGCTGAATACAGTGAACCAAAAAGTGGATTTTACGAAAGAACTCGCTCATTTGTTGTGAGCAATTTTTGAATGATTTTTTTGAGTCTCAATTCGAGTGTGTTAGTCATTTTTTATAAATTATCATTATGATTATGCTTTGTTGAGTGTGCAATGTCTCGCATGAGAGCCATCTTTTTTTCCATTCTCACTTTTGTTGTGTCACCATTGCTGATGTGCAACAGCACATGTATAATGTGCAGTAATGAGCATTGTCAAACGCTGCGGCGTGAACTTACAGTTTTTCAATGGCAGTAGCTGTTGTTGTTGTAATCAATCATGCACATTCACTCACAAGCTCACACTCACATCAAGTGTATTATTATCAAGTCGTGTGGCAGCGTGTTGTGCGTCTTGACACAGCATCACTAACATTTACTACTACTACTAACTATCAAACTACTACTGCTACTGCTGCTGCTGCAATATTAGCGAGCGTCGATTGTGCAAGCAAGAGACACAGTGTCGCTATGGCGGGGGCGTCGCGTACTGCCTGTCTGCTAATATGTGTTTGTGTGTGTGTGGACAAGAGCGGCGGCAATGCTTTCGGCAACAATCACGCTATAATATGTTGGCCACGCGACCAACAAAACGGAAGACACACGCACACAGCACCGAGTTCTGTGCGTATCTTTGGTTGTTGTACTTTTTTGAAGTAATGTATTTGGATGTAGCTGCATTCAGTTTGGTCAAAAAGTTTAAATATTCAATTGAAAGAAAAAACAGACCATGGCTAAGTGTTGCTGCTTGTTGTGAAAATAGAGAGACCAAGTGTTTAGCAACCATTCAGAATCACTGTGAACAATGAAATTTGTTGTGAACATTGAATAAACAAGTGTAGCTTGTGCACTTGAAAATGCAAGTGCAAATGACCGTTTATAATCGAGTTAATGATACTTTCAGTGATACATCGTGTCGTCAACGCTCTTTTTGCTCCATTATGCCAAATGTTATCTCCATCTCTCTCTCTCTCTCTCTCTCTCTCTCTCTCTCTCTCTCTCTCTCTCTCTGATT
>JAIFTH010000390.1:0-30627 GCA_019968535.1 Fragariocoptes setiger
GTGTGTGTGTGTGTGTGTGTGTGTGTGTGTGTGTGTGTGTGTGTGTGTGTGTGACCATAACGACAAAGCCCTTCGGGCAAACCAACCGACAGCTGACAATGGCGGCCGTGTAATTGTAATCGATTCGATTCGACTCGATTCCATCTCATTGACAATAGCCGCATTGATTTTGTTCAATAGTGCAAGTGATTGTTTCAAAAGAATGAACGAAGAGAAAAATTGTCGTCGAAGAGGGCCAAGTTTTATTGTTCAGTATGTTAGCAACTATAGGACTACTATGTCGAAGTATGGAAGGATGAGGATTAGAATCAATTAGTGAACGTATGTGTGTGTGTGTTGGCAACAATAGTTGTACAGCAGCTAGTTTTACAAGTTAGCTAAATGTTTTTCATTTAACCAAGTTAGCACCGAATTCTTCATCAGATAGAATAAAACATGCAAATGGGTCCAACAAAGACAGCACGAGTGATCATCGTGTGAACGATGAAATTTACGACCGCGACCACAAGCACGACGATGGCCACAACGACGGCGACGAAGACGAATGAATCGAGATACACGAAATCAAAGATGAGCAAGCACTGTGTTGCATATGAAAGCGTTGCGTAAGAGTAGCGTTCAGTTTACACACAGCAGTTGTTGTTATCAGAAAGAACAAAGTCGAGGCAACAACAAAAAAACACGTAACATACATGCACGCGCCACGAATGCATCTGACAGTTGCAACTTACGATTGTTAGAGAGCACACGAATGCATTGCCACACTCACACAACTTGTCGAGGAGCAGTGAACAATATTAGGCGCTCGCCGCGCGTCAAATATTACACGCGCCACGAGCATTCGGCATTTGGGGCGATTATTTCGCCAATGTTTCGATTGTCCGAAACATTGCTATGCTCAGAATGAATTTCATTTCGATCTGATCTAGATTTCAATTTCCATTTCCATTCTATTTCAACCATCACAGCTACTGAGGCCATTGAGACCACTACGGCGACTATTGCGGCGTCCACAGTGTTACACAATTTCATGGCCCTCTGCTCATCTATTCATTTATTTACATATTGTTTTTTTTCTCTCTCTCTCTCTCCCAAACAATCAATATCTAGGCGACTATCCGTTGGTCTTGTTACGAACTGTGTGTTGTATTGTATTGTAGGTGGCGCCACAATACAACTACAGCGGCAACACTAACAGCAACAACAACAACACCAGCATCAACGAGCGTAGTTGGAGTACATTCATGTGCACACGCATGCGCACATCATTGTGGCCAGCATTTCTATAACTAACATCATCCACTCATTCAGGTTTGTTTGTCGTTCTTATTGATGCTGTTATTGCATTCTCATTTTTTCGTTGTTATCGTCGTCATCGTCATCGTCGTCGTCGTCGTCGTCGTCGTCGTTGTTGTTGTTGAAATCTCGTTCTCGTTTCGACATTTGACGAAACTTTGACACACACTCACGTTTATGAATTGACAAACAATTGTGTAGTTCATTGTCAAGCGATCAACTTAATGATTCTAATTAATCTCAACTCACGAAAGAAGAAATTTGACGAAACAAGAAATCGCTGTTCATCACCAAACTTGTCAATTAGTCAATCAGTCTAAGTGTTGAAACAAAAGATTAGAGACAGGAAGAGATTTATCAATATTAGATAGCAAATAAATATATACATATAGATTCATTGAATGAGAAGATGGAAAATCTTGTTCGTGTATGTACAACATTGAATGAGAACAACAATACAACAACGACAGCATCAACTTGCGTCGAGACAAAGCCGTGTCCGAGCGCAACAACGACAACAACCATTGCACAATCGCCAAGCGTTTCATCGCCAGCCTTGTCGCCGTGTTCGATGAAGAGTTCGAAAAGTTCATCGATGAGCTCGATGATAACAATGAATTCACAACACCAGCAATCATCGAGCGTCAATCAGCACACGCCCTCGCCAATCAATGGGCCCCTCATGTCCGGTTCAACTAATTTACACACCACAGTTGACAATCGGACGACGCATGAGATGGCGAGCGAGACGACACGCCAATCGACAATGCTGAGTTCAACCACAATGCTGTCAAACGGCCAGCAAATGAGTGGGCTCGAGATGGCGGCCGCACTGGCTTCGGCTATGTCAACAACAGCAACAGCATCGATGCACAATGAGTTCAATTTTAGCCCAACCGACAGCCAGCAGCAACAACAACAACAGCAACAACTATTGGCCAGCTTGTTTGCGGCCTCATTGTCAGCGAGCCATTTGCAGCAATCACACACAGCCACACAATCACATCAATCGAGTGCCTATCACAGCAGCAGCGGCAACAATAACAACAGTTATCATCCGCTTCACACCGGCAATCAACATAATCAACAGCCAACAAGCAGTTCAGCACCTATTCACGGTAATAATTCGCCGACAGCTACGACGTCCACCACGCCGACTATGGCCACACATTTGATTGAGCCTACACATGTCAATGCGGCACACAGTGTCAACAGTTTGCTCACAGGTGTATCACAGGACCCAATGTCGTTTCGGTGCCATTTATTGCAACAACAACAGCAGCAGCAGCTGACAAGTGTTTGTTCGCCGTCAGATTTGTTGCGCTTGTTGGCGTTGCAATCGCACCAACTCTCAATGCAACAACAAACTAATTGCTTAAACACAATAAGCAGTAGCAGTAACAATAACAACACATACGGTACCATGTACTCAGCGGACGCACACTCGAACGCATCGTCCTCGTCGTCGTCATCTTCACCGTCGGCCCAACCGACAGCGCCACTCACTGCGCTCGATTCACTACTAGCCAATCAATATTATCAGGCGCAATTGCACGCCAAGCAGTCGATCATGTGCGCCTATCAGCAGCACCAGCAACAGCGTGCCTTGCCACCAGGTGTTGGTGCTGCCGTGGCTGCCGCGGCCGCAGCCGCCGCCGCTGCTGCAGCCGCATCAATGGCCCATTGTCAACCTACAAACTCGTTATCTAGCGCACACAATAGCATTATGACATCCAATGTGCGCTGTCATGTCAGTGATAGCGCAGGGACAACAACAACAACCAATCAACAACGTTTATTGCACGACCCTTACACCAGCTCACAACAGCATCAGCAACAACAAAAGCAACACAAAACTGTTACTGTTGCTCACAATGCCAATTTGCTCAAATTTGGCATCAGTGCCATTCTAGGCCAACAACAGCAACATCATCCACAAGGTGAGTCGAACTTGTTGAGTTATAATGTACGCAAGCTTCTGTTTAGTTCAGTCATAATAGATTTTATTATCAAGGGCAGCTTATTATAAGCTGTTGTTGTTGTAGCTTCTTTCACAACAACAAGCTTCTTGATGTGCAATTACAGCTAATGTAAATGGATATCGTAAATAATTTCATCGATCAATCAATCACTCAAGTGATTAAGTAATCGGACAAAGCAGGACATGACATCACAAGATGAGAGAAGACAAGACAAGAAAGAAGCTAGCAAAAAATGAGAGAGAGAGGATGTATTGAAATTATGAAAATAAAGTCTGCTTATAATTGTGGGAAAGAATTCAACAAGTGAATCCTAAGACGAGCAAACAAACGGATGATTGGGCGACCAGTGATGATAATTGAGTCATCACCTATAAATGTAGCATATAATAATTAGACTCACGTAACGATATTGATAACACTAACAACAATAGTAATGGCAATGAGAGTTGCTCGTCCTTCTGGTACTGCTATGTCCATTCCCATTAGATGAGATATTGACCAAGCGAGCACACAGCTTGATTGCTTGATTATTGATTTAATGTTGCAATAAGGCAACATGACTTTGCTTATCTTGTCTTGTTTTATTTTGTTAAAAACAGCTCACACAACTTAATAGACGACGATGACTTAATGAGCCACTGACTTTGATGGATGCTGACTTGATTCATTCATTCATGCATGCACTCATTATCTCATTCACTCACTCATCCATTCATCTGCTCACTTTTCCGTCTGCTCACTGTCTGTCTGTCACTTTTAACCAATCATCCTAGTTAGCTTTTTGTTTTCTCATAGAAGAACCAATGAAATGGAGATAGAAGATCATTTTAAAAGAGAGAAACAGGGAGAAGATTCTCAATTCATCAAATTATCAAATGAATCACGGTCGACACAAGCAGCAGCTATATGTGTAAGCAGCAGTTGCTAAAGTTCAACAATTGAGATTGAGATTGAGATTGAGATTGAGATTGAACAGGTGAGCCCGCATCATTAGCTGCTGCTGCTGCTGTTGTCGTTGGCGTTTATGCCGATGAACATCATGTGAGTTGTGTTGCACACAATTCGTCGCAAACAAGCCAATACGAACGCCATGTTCACAATCAAAACAATGTTTTAACATCTATTTGTACAGAGGCTAACATGTTCGTGCGAGATTCCGAGCGCGTATATATGTTCGAACAGAGCAAAAATATCTCCCAAACATGTATCGGATTTCGTGTTTCTTCGTCGAATAGTCGAGTTTATTCTTCATGAGTGTAACGCCGCTCCCATTGCTGCGTTGTTGGTCTCTACAACAACAACAACAACAGCAACAGCAACAGCAAGAAGAACAAGTGCTTGCTCGCTCGCTCGTCTGTCTATTTGTTGCTTGTTTGCACACGGAATCATCTGCTAATAATTGTATTTGTCAGTACATTTGGTGTAATGTGAGTGCAACAACAGTTCTATGTATAACAATAATCATAATCATAATGATAATAATAATAATAACGCTGATGATGATGGTCACTCGTTCATTGCACCAACTACTAACAATAGCAGGACAATGGTCTATGATATGATTCGCAACAACTGTTTAGAGTTTCTTTATTGTTGGTTGCGTTAGAATTAGAATTAAATTTGTGTGGGCGCCATAACAAAAAGTCACATTAACAATAACATTGACGTGTGTTTATGTGTATGTGTGTTCATTGTCATTGAGATTCTCACAACATATAGTGCAAGTCTCAGAAGATCTATCAAGCATGTTCAATCTGAGCCTAAAGCTCACCTGAAGTCGAGTGAGAGATGTTGTTTTATTCGATACAATTAGCGCTAATAAATGCATCGTTTTATACGTTCATTCTCTTGCTTCTTTTGTTCTGCTTTATTGGTTTTATTTTCTCGCTATGGTTCTTTATTATGATCGATGATGCAACACATAGTTGGCCAGCGACACACGTACATATAATGATACAATTGCTCGAAAATAGTGTTTCACTCAACATAATAATAACGATGATTCGTTCTACAAACACGATCGTCGAACGTCCGACAATTAATTGCTGCAAGATCGAGTCAATTAATTGTTCTCTTCAAACATAAACCACTGCAGTTCTTGTTAGCCGTCACCGCCAAATGGAGGCTCGGCTTGTTAACAGCACACAACAGCAACAATGTCTGCTGGCTTCTTCTAAATTTGACATGATAATATTTACATTAGCATCATGAATTAGTGATGCAAACAAGCGACTAATCGTTAATAGTTTCAGTTTTATTACTCTCGAAACTTATCGATCAGAATCGGCCAATTGGCTCGTTATCGCCGGCTCACATTCTCACTCACTACGCTGCTTGATAAACTTGAACAAGCTGATGAAATTCGATGATGCCCAATCGATGATGATGATGTAATGTTGAAACATAACGATAATAATAACAACAAGTGCGAACAGCAAGTGCTTGTGCTTTTGTGTATAATTAATTAATTCATACATACATACAAAAACTAAAGCGAGTGAAATCTGAGGAGAAAATTAGAATGTTTCGCAACAAGATCATTGCTTGGAGAAAGATTTTGAAAAGGAAAGAAAAATTTCACAAGTAAACTTAAATGCGATGAAATGTTTTCGAGTAATTGTGAAACAAGTGTTTCTCTTTGCACCTGTGCACTTGTCGTTGTTGCTGCACAATATAGACTCATTGGATATTTGATACTCGATACAGCAGTAATCGTCCATTTATCGCTGCTTCTTCTGCTGCAGTTAACAACAACCTGATATAAATTGTTGTAAAATGCCGCTTGTATAAAATATTTGATGAAGAGAACAAAGCAACAGCATTAATAACAAGCATATGACATTGGCACATGATAGCAAATAACAGCGCGTAAAACAACGATGCTAATTATGTTGTAAGCAAATATAGCCTTGGGGCTTTCGTTTGGCGTTGCGTCTACGACGCTCAGCCTTTAGCTTGGCGTTGGCTTCGTTTTTTGATGACATAATCATGACACACCAAATGCTGATTATTATTAGTATTATTATTATTATTAGTATTATCATGTTAACTAAATAATAATGATGATGACTTTATGAGCCCATCGTCGTCATCATCATCATCATTTTCATTACATTATCATCAACATGATCGTTAAGTTCAGCTCTAGCTTTCGTCAGCTCTAGCTCTAGGTTCAGTGTTAGTTGTTGACTTCTGAATTGTGAGTTCTAAATTCATTCAGAAGAAGCACAACATACTTGACTCTGATGCGCTGATGTTGATTCTTTTCTGATGTTGATTTTGTTGGTTGGATTTTAATTTCAATCCTAATCCCATTTCTAATGTTGATGGGTGCGTCTAACGAGCGAGCCAGCTAGTGTTGCATTTCCCGTGACACCCTTTGGAATTTAATGTCCAACTTATGCACTGTGTCGGCTCACACACTTGCTTTTCTCGAACGATTTGTTACTGTTGTTTTTTCATCAAGCTTTTTTCATTTCTCCATTTATTATTAGTTCAGTGCACGATTTTATATAGAGTTTTTACATCTCATAGTCTCATAGAATGAAGAAAAGAACTGCTGAGCAGTTGAGAGTTGGGAGAAAATTGCTTGCTTTCTTCCTCGCTCGTTTGATAGTTGATCTGATCTGGTCTTTTCTTCACAAAGTTTTCCATGTTTAAATGTTCTTGTGTGAGTGCGTGTACTCACACATGTGCAATCAAAGCAATTGTGTTATGTAACAGGCACGCACTCAGAGCATGTGAATTCTTTTCCTTCAGTCGTGTGTCTTCAAAGTTTACAACATCAGCAACGATGTTCTTACACAATATCGAGTTATCTTTTTTTCAACAAGCTGATAGCGACAATCTAATAACGAGCTCGATCTCTACAACGACACAAACAACATCGGGATTGGTGATGACGATATGAGAGGGAACAGCATTTGTTTAGTTACAGTTTGTTTAAAATTGATAGACTAGCAGTGTTTTTGTTTACACTTGTGCACCTGTAAACGAAGAAACAGCGATTCTTCGTAACAATCATTGTTCAGTTCATTTCGCCCTACATTGGTGTAAAGTTAATAGTTCAGTGAGTGCTCTGGTTCATTCGTTCGTTCGTTAGTTTGATGAGCAAATCGTGATGCAAACGCGAGCCCTAATTGTCAGATGAAGACGTTATCTGATGAACATGTTGCTCTGCCATGCTCTGTTTTCGATCAGATGCTGTTGCAACTCAAATTTGAGCGAAAAACTTTAAAGTAACATTACCTTTTCATTGTCTTTTTATATTATTATTATTATTATTGTTTATCTCAATGCACGGCAATGAAAATATTTATGCTTATGTTTATATGTATTATGATGATTATGGTGGCACCAACACACTGTGTATAATAACAACAACAACTAGATTGGTGCAGATTGTCCGATTGGCTAATAATAATCTAATAATTGGATTGGGCGACGACCGGCACCTTAGTATTTACAATTTGAGCATTTCAGCTTGGCTCCACTTAACGATCAACAATCAGTGAGCAGTTATCAACGATCAGCCATCAGCCATCAGCTTACTGAGCTATCGGCGAGCTATTAGCGACGTGAACACTACAACTCCTGCTAATTTACTCTCTATGGCTATATCGGTATGTAACTTTGTTACAACCGACATCGATGCTGTAATCATCGAGTGTCAGACACACTCGATGGTTCTCAGATTACGTACACATACGCATACACACATATACTTAGAAAAATGAATATTGCCCGCAGCAGGTTAGCTTAAGTAAAAAGCGCAAAAATTGTTCGAAGCTAGCAAGGTAGTTAGGTAGAAAACGGCTCTTTACACATGTGATGGTCAGTCTGGTGCATCGTTCATCCAGAGTGTGGAACTGTTCTTCGCCTAATCATGATAACCATAACAATGATTGCACTAATTCGCTCTACTCGACTGAGTGGGTCCGATAATGCGAACAATCACATATGGCTTGGGTATATTAATTTAATCCATTGATGTCTCTCAATTGTTCGCTTTTGTCTTGCCACAGACTTGACACACTTGCTGAAATTGTCTGTCGAGAAAATCTGTTGGAAAACTGTGAAATCTCGATGTTGACGAGAACTCGAGATTAGAAACGAAAGGAGGCCGTGAACACGATCTTCTTTTCCTTTTTCCTTAGTTCGACACATCCCCGGAAATCACTCGTAACAAATGGGTGCACATTTTTCACATCGTGCAAACGCTCACTTGACCACGTCAGATGTCAGATTGTTATCGTTGTGAGCGTCAGTGTGCGTGTGGTCGTGCCATTTCATGCAAGCTCAATCTTAATCAAACATTTTTACAGCTTGTCAGTGTAGTTTCAGACGATTGATTATGACACAGCGTACTAGTTTACAATATTGGCGAACCGACAATATTGCGACACATCGCGTGTGCATGTGAACAAAGGATGTGGGCAAAACGTTGTGTGATTATTAGTACCGAGAACAGTCATTATTGCATCATCTGGTATGTTCGACTCTGCTCGACTGTGTGTTGTAAGGTGCAATTGAAATAACCTGTAAGTTCCATAAGCCATAAGTTCTTTTTCACTCCAAAAGTAGCACATTTTGTATCGTTTTGTGTGTGTGACATTTGTTTAGTGTGAACAAAGTATCATCATTTTTTTTTCATTTTTATGTGCGTGATCAATGCACGAAAATAGCATCAGCAACAACAACTGTTGGCTGACTGCAATATTGGTCCAGTTAGTTTTAGTTACTGTTGTTGTTACTAATGCTGTTGATGAGCAGCAGCAGCAGCTAGCATAGCTACCGACAAGAATAATGGAAAAACTGAGGCCCCGAGGCGCTCGGTCATTATTTGTCAGCGTGTGTGTCAGCTGGCGTTGATAGGAACCGCTGATGATGGTTGCTGTGTGCAGTCTACATATGGCCTCTTGTATTGCTCGCTCGCCCGTGCGCCTGTTCGTTCAGCTATTTCGTGTTGATGCGTGCGTTTATTCGTTCGTTCGTTTCGAGACCCATGCGTACATGGTGTCTTGCTTATTGTCTCACACATCACTGTGTCCGCATAAGCAGCAGCAGCAGCAACAACAACAACATCGACAGCGACAGCGACAGAGGCAGCGATGGCCAACAATAAGAGGGACGCCGCAGGCCGCCAAATGTCGACTATTGCCGCTCTGATTGGCAGTCTATCGATATATAGCGCTCGTATTTGCCTCAACGCTGTGTTAACTGGATCATGTCAACGTACGCCAGCCTAGTAGTGCGTTTCTCTATTTGCCTGTCTGTTCGTCAATTTGTCATCAATGTTTGGGTTGACTATATTGCTAGTCATGCAGGCAATCTTGGTCCGCACAATGATGGCTTTAGCATAATGACAGCCATCATAATCATAATAATAATAATGATAACGATAATAATCTCGTTGTCGCCTATACAGCCCATCATTTACGCAACGCTTACTCACTTCAGTGTATCAACTGTGCCCTTTTGTCGCTTTTGTTTGTTGTTGGTGCTGTCATTGATGATGCCAATGTTGTTGGAGCCTTTATTGTGAGCTGCCAGCAATCGCAGAAGCAGCAGCAGTAGCGACATTGCAAGTAAAACAACTCTTTAATAACTTTGTCTCAGTTTTGTTCTCATATTCGAGCTAATAATAAAGCTCAATACAGCTTCCTGGTAAAACAGTGAGCTCTATCAAGTTTAGTGTAATAAAGCTTAATGATATAGTTGTGTGTTGAGCCCAACTGGCGTTAACAGGCATTAGAAATACTGTTGCTCTTGCTTCTGTTATTGTTGTTGTTGTCGTAACAACAGAACAGAACTTGACTTACACTTGACTCATTAAGCTTTGTAGCCACAATTTTCACAATGATTTTGTGTGGCACACACAGCTTTCACAAGTTGTGTCTGTGTGTGTGCGTATGTGTGTGTGAGTCACAACTCTGACGACTTATAACAACTCATAGCAACTAACAAGGTGATCTTTTTGTCTCGATATTTTTTATGTGACTCGCGCCTCCTATATGAAGCGCGTGTCCACGTGCAGTAAGTCCATCCTGTGTGTGTGTGTGTGACAATTTCCGCACCATACTCACAATATAGGCTTGCACTTGATGACACGAACAACAATTGATACACGCAAGTTCTGATGAAACTGGCAATGGCAAATACAGTTTGAGCTGAACCACGCAGAGCAAAGTGAAAGAGAACAGGTTGGATAGATGACCAGGCTAGCTAGCTTTATGATCAGCATTGGCAGACGACGCATTATTGTCACAGTTGAATGTGTCGTAAAATGCACCTTGTGATTGTCGATTGAAATGAACACGTGGCACGAAATACATTTATTTGCCGAGCAAAATTGGCGCGCACACGTAACACACAATCGCGTCGCGAGCAAACGTGAATAGCGAACAGCAGCAGCTACATCAATGAAATGGGGTCCACGTAGAATTACGAACGTGAAACTCATTCGTGCTCGTATTCTATTCGTTCACTATTTCTCTGTTCTTCTGGTGTTTGTGTTTCTATTAGTTGTTGGCCGGTAGCAGCAACATTGCAACAGTCAGCCAGTCGATAGTGAAGCAGTTAAACAGCTGTGTGTATCGAGTTGACCACTATAAAGCTGTATTAATGTGTATTTCATTTGTCATAACACAAAATAACGATGTAAGCATTTTTTATATCGACCAGCACAGCGGCCGACAACAAAATGTGCCTACAAAATACTACTTGCTTGGAATGAAACTTGTGTGGCCAATCTCACTGTCGAGCAATGTTGTTTGACATTGTTTAAAAACTGGTTAAACCGCTCGAGGTGCACATCGATATCATGACGCTTCTACGTCTGCAGTGAGCAATTGCAATAGGCCACCTTGAACTTTTGATCGAAACAGCACCGTTGAATATCATTCAATAACAAATCATTGTTGAATATTGTGTTTGTTTGAATTTTTGTGCTCACGCTTTGCCACACTGAGCGACATGCATGTCTACGTGCATCCATGTTTATAGGTCGATCGATTATGGCGCGCACGTGGTCGGCTCGTGCACGAGACCATTTGTCGTCGTGCAACGATTTGCACGGTTTGCGTGGTGGCACGTGTGACAAACGTTCCTAACACGTTGGTTTTTCTTCTTTTTCTGAACCACACACACACACACGCACTTGAGTGATATGTGTTTCGCACCAATATGGCCAGCACACTTTACTAGAGTAAACCGAATTGAATTGAGCTGATTTACATAATTGCTCAATGCGTGCGGTGAATAAAACATGAAACACCATTTCGATTCGTTGTTTGGCAATTCAAACGGCACTGATTTCTTCTCAACTGCAACTGCAACTACAACTGCCACTGTTGAAGTTGAAGCTGGAGGAACGCGCCATATCACTGACGGCCACTGTTTTTATTATTGTTATTTCTTACTTTGAACTCGAAGCTCAACGATTCAAAATTCACATTCGATATTTGATAGCGTGAACAATGTGTGCAGAAATATGCGAACTTGAAATACAATACGAACGATTATGGTAATGAGCAGTTTATTTAATTTAAATTGAGACATTATATTCGACAAATTGCGCGCTAAACATTGCTTATGGCTACCATGCGTGTGTAAGTGCGTCACGCCACAACGGCAGCAGTAAACACAATAACATATAATGCTCACTGTTGTTTGGTGGTTTCATTTCTGTCATTTTGTCATTCGATCATTCAATCATTTTATAATTTAGTTATTTTGTTATTTTGGCGCCACACAAGCACAACAACAACAATAATGGCCACAAACAGCTCTATTCGAACACCATTTGATTGAATTTAGATCATTCCATTTTTTCAACTCACTTTATTCTCTACACAATTCACACACCAATAACAATAACAACAAGAGGAGAATGTGATTTTGAGAATGTGAATTTCGGGTGTGTGTGTCCGTTATTGGATAGAAAGATATCGATACTTTGTGAAATTTATCGTCTTAGATGATTGTCTGTTTTGATAAACGAGTTGTTTGATAAACAACCAGCCAAACGACAACAATAGCAGCAGCAACAACAATGGACTTCTATCGATAGTTTAGCGGCAAATAATTTGAAAATTCAAGTGAAGAAAGAAGAAGAGGAGAGATGTTGGTGAGAAACAGTTTCCTTCTTGATCTCAATCTCGAAAAAGATCTTGAGATTTCAAAATAAAGTGTGTCCTATGAATTCTACGAAGGTGCTGATTGTTGTTGAAATTCAAAGTATTATAATTTAAAATAGACTCATGCTCCTGAGTGAATCTATAATCAACAATGATAATCTAATAGTGTGATTTATTGATACATGAACTCATTCTCTATTTTTCGCGCACATTTTCCCCATTGTTTGATGAATGATAGAATCGAGCTGTGTGAGTCCTCCCACAACGACGACCACCATCAACAGCGGCGGCACCGGCAGTATCATTACAACGGCTTCTACGCCAATAGGTCGTCGAAATCATAACAACAGCAACAATGGATTGTTACACAACACAATTGGTGGCCACAACAATATGCTATCGACCGATGGCAATAGCAATAATAGCAGCAAATGTCAGGTGCAAGATTTAGCACGATCTCATATGCAACATGCGCAATCAAGCCTTGCGACCAATCATGACAACTTCAACTCAAACAGGGCTCACAGTTCGTCGATACAGCAGCAACAACAACAATTCTCAACTTCGGCCAACCCGGCAATGCAACTTGACAAACTCAACAACAGCAACAACCATAGCAACAGCAATAATTCGGCCAAACTCAACAATCGACATTCAAATGCGACTAGCAGGCACCACGCCATGCTCAAGGCGGTCGTGCACGCGTCCACCGATGCACATCACGCGCACCATCACACCTTGAACGGATTGTCCTTCTTGACGGCCTCCTCGTTTCCGTGGGCTACGGCGGCACGTGGCAAACCGCGGCGCGGCATGATGCGCCGAGCCGTCTTCTCGGACAATCAGCGCACCGGCCTCGAGCGACGCTTCCAAATACAGAAGTACATTAGCAAACCGGATCGCAAAAAGTTGGCCGAAAAATTGGGCCTCAAAGATTCGCAAGTGAAAATTTGGTTCCAGAATCGGCGCATGAAGTGGCGCAACTCGAAGGAGCGCGAACTGTTGTCGGCTGGGGGATCGCGCGAACAAACTCTGCCCACGCGCAACAACCCCAACCCCGACCTCAGCGATGTTGGCGCGCCCAAAGTTAGCAACAACAACAACAGCAAAAGCAACAATAGTCATATCACTTCAAAATCCATTGTTAATATCGATAAGCAGCGAGTGCAATGTACTAAACAGCCCATAACAAAATTCGATCCTCATCATAATAGGCATCATCACCATCATCATCATCATCATCAGCCTCATCATCACCATGTTGATCACAATGAGAGTGAAAATGGACACGATACTGATCATGAATCATCGTCTCACGAAGAATCGATCGTCGGCGATGATGATGAATCCATAGAGAGTGTCGCATCGACAGCATCGACGACTCAATCGACGATCCATTCAAAGTCTCCGTCAAACTTGTCGATCGATGTCACTCAAATTGAATGCGGTGGCGGTGGCACAACAACAACGACAATCATTTGTGACAACGATCTTGGCGACAAAAAGCAACCGACAACCGCCACCTCAGAGTGTCCTTGAGCGCTGGTGCTGACACTGACTCGCTTTCTGGGTTGGAGGTTGAATTTTGCTCGTCATCAATCAATGATTGTATTTGCGACTTAGTTCTCTAATACTTCATGTAATGATAAATTCTCAAATTAATGTAAATCTTATCAAGTTTATTCGAATTATAAATAAATTGAAACGAGTTGAGATGAGTTTAATCGAATAGAAATGAAATGAAACGAAACGAATCGAAACATGTTGAAATATGTTACACTCATTACAATATGTACAAATACAACAACCAATTACGTGAATTAAGTCAGAAAATAAATTGTGTTATTGTGCAATTCGACAGAAGACGATCAACTGCCAACTATCAATAGTTAACGTGTGCGTGGCCTCGCGAAAGCCTCGTGTGGTGGCCGAACGAAATATTGTTTCACGTATGACAACAGCAACATTGAATGGATTGATGAAACTAGGCCAAGCAAACTCATGTGTATGCGGCACTCAGCAATCATTGGAAGTTAATTGTCGTCTCAATGCTGTTTGCTTAGCGAGATTTCAATCATTATGGAGTGTACCTCTCTCTCTCTCTCTCACTCGCTCACTTATTGAAGTGATCAACGAACACTCAACAATCGATCTAAATCAATAAAGATATCGTAAACACAAACCGTTAGCCTATCGACACTATTGGCAAGCAGCACGAACAAGTGTGTCGTTGTTTACATTGTCTGCCACACGTTGATTATCTAACGAGAGGTGCGAGTGGTGGGCGACAATCACTTTCTCGCTCACTATACTTCACTTTCAATTTACCACATTACATTTCATTTGCACTTTAGCTCGGTTCCGTGATCTAGATGCTGAATTTGATATAACAAGTGTTGTAGTGGCATATATTCCACTTTCTTATTGTTTGATAATGATTGTTCTTGATGGCATAAAGTTGCCATGAGTGGAAAGTGCAAGAATCATTTCATACACGCACACTCAATCATCGAGTAACATATTAGTAATAGGTATTCAAGTGTTACCGAACGGAGAACTGACTATATAAATCGTTCACCGTCAGTCAAACCCTTTTACTACACTTTTATAGCTTAATCCTTTTCACGATACAATGTTCTCACTTATGTCGACAACCACGCCACTGTTGCTCACTGCAACTGTGATTGTGTCAGTCATACTAACAAGAACTTCGATACAAGTTGTTTGCGAAGGGCCCTTGCATCATGATTCCCCAAAACAAATGCAATCGTTATCCCAATCACATCAACAAGTATTGCCTCAAGCTCAACATGAAGATCTGTATGAGAACGAAATCTATGATTATGTAGATTGGGACCTAGCCACACCAGATGATCAAGGCTCTTTCAGTTCGGATGTGGCTGTGTATGCCGATGTCGATGATGACAGCAATATAAGTAGCAACGACGACAATAATGAAGACGACAATATAGATGAGGTCAATCCACAAGATAGTGTAGATTCGGTAACACGGCAGATGTACAGCAGAAGAAAACGTTCACTGATCGAAACTGTTCAACAACAGCAGCAGCATAATCAAATAGGAAACACTGAACGACTAATTCGGATGAGGCGAGCTCGTCAGCCGCCAAAATTAAGGCCAAGTCGTCGTTATACGGGCGCCACGTCACGACGCAGAAAGTTACGCTTGCGACGAATCAAAATCAGAAAGTCGTGAGGAATGAATAAATCATCATTTCGACAATCCAACACAATGCAGATTTCAAGTTACACACAATGACAAGTGTTTATATTTCTATCAATTAAACAGTCTCAATGACTTCTGTTGAATGGTCCAATACAGGCTCAAAATCGCCTGTATCGTCGGCGCGCTCCACTTTTTCCGTATCTGTGCTCCTTTCTTCGGGCTCCTCAGTTGCTTTCTTGAGTGCTTCCTCGTAGACTTCACGCGCCACTTTACGATAGGCCACGTTCAGATCGTTCCATATCATTGTGGCTATTGGGTCGAGCATCTCAGATGGACAATCGCGGCCGTCTTCGACGCCGCGCGCAATATCCTCGCAGATCTCGTGCACTTGCTTGAAAATCAAAGGCAATTCTGGCGCTTTTCGTGTTTTCGTTGCCGCACTATTGGTGCCACAATCATCGGGCGACAATGAGCGTTTCGATTGACGACCTCGTTTGCTTTTACGCTCACGTTCGCGTTCTCGCTTGCTTGACGCCACTTCCTCGGCGACGGCAGCAGCTCGACTACTACCGCTTTTGACACCCTTACTCTTTTTTCCTTCAGTCGGCTCATCCTCTGCTTCTTTCTTCTCAGAACTCTCTTTGTCTTTGTCCTTATCCTTATCTTTGTCTCTGTTGGCAGGCTGAGAGTCAGGCTTGACGATGGCCGGAGCAAAATGTTTCAATAAAACACCGTTCCTTAGATCCTGCTGAGCACGTGGTTCCATCATTGGGGTAAACAGGTCCTTACATGTGGCCAAAAATCCAACACTACACACGTTTGTTTGTTCGAACAGCAAACAGGAAGTCTCGTAATGTTTGTTGCTTTTGAAGATGTCCTTGACCAGCATTTCGATATCGCCAGCGCTCAACACGGATGGCATCACAGTGGTAAGGTCGACCCAGCCATTTGACACTACACACTCTTCAATCACAGATTCTAATTGCGACGGTATCATTGGACCCACACAACATGTTTCAAGCATTATTGCACTAGGAAATTTCTTTCTCAAAAATGTCTTAGGCTGTTGAATGTCCATTCTCGATATTACCTCGTATTCGATGTAGGAATTTTGCTTGAAAAAATTTTCAATAAACTCATTTTGTCCGCGAACATACATTGCCGGAATGAATAAACGATTCTGAATGGTTGCATTGACACGTCCCTCTTTGATTAGGCTCTCAGCTATTGGCGTGAATACTCGTTCTGGTATATCGAGTTGTTTGAGCAATGATGGTATAGTCGCAGGCCGCGACACACCCGACAATGCGCCAGCAATCTTTGCTCTGTATTGACTAATGAATTGTGTCGTGTAAAACGTTCGCGCATCGTGATTAGCTACTATACCGTCGATCGAGGTACCGATACGCTCGTTGATCACGTCTAGCAAGAAATCGGTCGGAAGATCCATGGTTTTGGACAAATCGGCTGCCGTTATTTGACCTTTCAATTGCAAGCGTTCATTGATTTCACGCGCTAAATTGTCCTTGTAACTGGAGTGAATTATTTGTCCCAACACCAGAATGTATTCTCCACGACTACTTTTAACGAGCTCCTGTGCTTTGACTTCTACATGTTGATAGTCGACATTGAATATCGACGCCAATTCGTGAATTTCCATACGGCCACCGTTGACGTGTATCTCATCTTGGATTTCTTTGAGAAGATGTGCCGGTGTAACAAACTCCTTTCCATCGCAAGTGTAGATCAGATCTAACAGCTTGAGTTCGCTTAATTTCTTAATGATATCGATGCAATTGCGTTCCGATATTCGTTGCAACGTATCGCTCGTCTGGGTCCGCTGAAAGTCGGCCGCTAATTTCTTGATCTCGTCCCAATCTGCCATGGCTAGATGATCTCATTGATGATTATTCATCTCGTAACAAAGAAACTGTCGGTGTCGAATAGATTGTTTTGTTTACGAAAATAAAAATATTCGACGCACAGGTGACAGATTGGCACTAGCGCAAAATTCAAACGTGCACATGCGCAACGTCAGAATCAGCACCAAACCGATTCTCGCTGTCCACATTGTTTTCACATTCTTTCTAGATTTATTTAGCACTTTGCTCTCACACTACTGATGTCTTTGCTATCAAAGAAAAACTCCACTATTATTGAGTAGTCTTAATTGTTGCGAGTGTTATACGCTCGAGGTATAGTGTGTTTGTAATTGTTGTACTATGCTCGACCTATTTGTGTACCCAGAATGGGACGAATTCTATCTGGTTGTTTGCAACCATTGCAACCAAATACTCAGACCCCATGCTTTGGATGAGCACATTCGTTATAGGCACCAAACTACTAGCATCAACACCGCCGCGGCAGCCACCACGATAACGCCTATCGCCGCCGGAGCAGTGACCACCACAATCACCACCAACAACAATAATAATAATAATATTAATACTAATACAACGCCAATTACCCATACAACTGTTAAGCCTGTCAATCCAACTGTGAAGTCTGTTAATTCATCAACAATAGTGAAGCCCGTCAATTCAAATGTGAGACAATCGGTGAATCATAGTAATAATGTCAGTACGCCAAAACCGATCAACAATGCCACAACATCTTTGGCATTGTCCACCCAAGCTCCGCATCCACATTATACAACAACAGCGGCGGCTGGTATTCCCATATCTAGATTTGTGCCTGTGCAAGGTCAGGGTCCCTTATTGGTCACTGCCACTCAAGCCCCAACAACAGCGACACGACCAGCCACCAAACGGTTAAACGGATGCTCTTCAGTGCGACCGTTCAAGGCCAAAATGCCTTATTCTAATCCACGACCTACAGCCACCGTAGTCGCCACCACGACCACCACAGCACAACAATCAAATGCTCCCCCAAAGAATCATCAAGCTCTGCCTCAACTTGTTCAGCCAAAGGTGGCGGTGCTGCCGTCAATGCCATCACCTCAGCCTCAGTTGCATATGCAACTGCAATCATCACATCAGCAACTTCATTCTCAACAGCATCGGTACCTCAATAATGATAATAATAGCACAATTCAGCAGGGTGCAAATCAGCAACAGCCGCTGCTGCTGCAAAATCAGCTCCATTATCAGCTACAACTACAGCAACCTGAACAAATACAAAATCATCATCATCAATTAATGAACCACCAACAATCGATGCCGCAACAACAATCGCAGTTGCTCGACGATCAACAGCAACAGTATGATCAGCAAACTTGTCCCCAGCTCGATTGGGGTGGCATCGGTTTTCTATCGTTCCATCCGCGTCCGGCCGCAATGTGTTCATTCAATCAATACAAACGCAAGTTGTACTCGTTGCCTATCAAGACCAATCGAAGATGGCAAAACACGTACGACACATTAACCGATGCGTTTTTGCCCAAGGATTCCAACCAAGAATGTCAATCTTTTGAAATGTGATCAATTAATTATGCGAAATTTGACATAGTTTTGTTTATTTTTCTCTTCTCGGTTACTCTATAAGAATTGCGGCATTGAGTTTACAGTTTATTATAGTTTGTGAACCATCTTTGTGTTTGTGTGTGTGTGAGTGCGAACAAACGACCGAGCAAGTATTGTTATTGATCGTAGAGTTATTGATTACACGTTAGTTATGTCAGCTCAATCGCTAATGACGCGTTTCGTTACTTGTGATGGGCGAACGAGCGCGACGCACCGAGTGACATATTGGTGGGTACGGTTTTTCGGGCGGAACAGCGCCCACGGTGGCAATGTTGCCACGCACACCTTTCGTGCTGAAATTGTCAAATGCAAACGGCAACGGTGATCGATTGTCAACTTCACGATTTGGAACCTTTATGATGGCCGTGTGCACGGACGACACTGGCGATGTGCGCGCCACGAATGAGGCCGGCCCGCCTCGTGCATCCATCACATCATGCTCAGTGCCGCCCTCCGGGTACAAATGTGACGGTAACGAGCAAAAATCTTTGACACGTCGTCGCGATTCCGTGACGTGCTTGTATTCGGGGTGCCCTTGCGGATACTCGTACCATTTCTCGTGCTCGAGCAGAATTTTTTGCGGATTGTAAGGTTTCTTCTCGAGTTCGGCAATCTCCTCCAATAGCTTGATCTCTTTGCTGATCAGATCGGCATGCAAGTCGGTCGACGGCGGTCGTGGCGACACCGAATGTCGGGGCGGCGTTCGTTCGTTGCTCAGATCAATTTTGGCCGGCAACTCGGGCGAATTGTAAGGCCGACGTTGCAAATTTGCTATCTCTTCGTTTAGTTTGGCCTCCTTGAGTGCCAGATCGTTCGACAGAGCGCTGGGTGCACGCGAAGGCGATTCACTTTTCAATCGTGTTCCCAATTGTTGTTCGACCTCGAGCTCGTGGCGCGGACGCTCATTCAGGAGGTCAATTTTGGCCGGCATCGGATACGAGGCGAATACTCTCGTGTCGGGCTTGTGCGGCGGCGGTGCCTCGGGCGTATAAGAACGACGTGACATTTCTTCTCTCTTTCTTTCGTTCTCTCTTGGTTACTTATGGCTTGGTTTTAATCTGATACATAGAACTGAATTTTTGTCTTATATTATGAACATACCTGAAGGTGATATCGAAAGTGATACAATCATTTACAGGTTCATTGATCTAATGATTCGCGATGCTTGCATCACATTCACTAACACTGCTTGAACTAACAACGCATCAAGAACATTCAGGGGCATCTCGCCTCTGTTGTTGTTGTCTTTGTCTCTGTACATGCAACTGTTGCAACAGCCTCTCTGATGTTAGACGCCTTCTCTAAGGCTGTGTGTGTGTGGCCTTCATTTTCCCACTAGATTGCTTGCACTAGATTTATTTACATTGACGATGGAAGCACAAGCAAGCTAGCAACACCATCCTTCAGTGACGGTAGCATCAAGTGCTTCAAGGTCCTCAAGGAGTAAAAGGCATCAACACATTTGCACGCACGTTAAAATTCAGCTTGCCTATCCAGTCATCGCACATTACAGTTATTCTCATCTCTTCTGCCAACTTCTCGAATCAAGAGGCTCGCATTGTTAGAGCGTTCAAGTGATTTGTTTAGCTAGAGCATTTTCCCGTTCACTTGAGTTTACTGCACATACAACTTCGGCTCTGCTACACCTAGGACGTCACTGAAATCATCTCAAGCGGATCTGTGGCGAGAGTATAATAATAGCAATCAACTTCCATGCATTCGAACATAAGCCTCGCGCTGAAAGCAATAAGAGAATTACAATCTTCCACAATTTGAACGAATAAAGCAAATCTTTTGTGAGTTCAAGGTAGTTACAGCTCCTGTTCTGTTTGGATCAACGAATCTAATCATTGTTGTATATTTTTCACTTTACTTGTCTCTTGCCCTCACACATGCAATGCACGTTGATTAGATAGTTTAATGTTTTACATAACAGCTCTGTAGTGCGATCAACTACAGAATCATCTAGAAAGTGTTGGAGGCATGGCGTGAGACATTTCATCTTTTGAGCACCTATACTTGTTTCCCAAGCACTTCCACTAGCATTTGAGCTATCGATCGATAGTTACACAATGAGTTGAACTACAGCAGCAGCAACAACAATAGTGACCAACCGGATATCGCATGTCACAACAGTAACACACAACATTGTGTAATTTACGACGAAACACAATTGGAATTATATAAAAAATCGAAGTAATGTCCACATGAATGAGTTTCTACTGACTGGGTATCATTATCATTCGATGTGTGTACCTTTACACTCTCACTCGATTCTTATTCTGCTTTGATGAAAAAATCATTTTTGACGTACGACTGTTTGCTAATAGTGTTATTGTTGTGGTTGAACTTGTTGTTTGCTTGACAAAGAATCCGCTTAAACATACTCAATTATCGTTGGTCGTCCATTGGTACAGCTTGATACGACACCAACGGATAGATCAAGACAGAGAGAAAACAACCATGACAGAGGATGAGTAGTATCTTGTTCATTGGTTGCTTGTCGAACAAACAAACGATGCCGACAACAGGTGAGTCACGGCATTTGTGTCAGGCTTTTTTGTCCTGTACAGTTTAGTTTATCAACTATTGTATACTGTTGGGCTTTCAAACTGTTCACTGTGTTTGCGTATGTGTGTGCTTAGAGTGCTGATTTAGAAAGATGGTTGTGTGTCTTAGCATGCCTTGCAGGTTGAGTCAGGCTACTCAAACAGTGGACAGGCATCAATCACATTCTCATGATTATCATCATTATTGTTATTATTGTGTTAGTTGTGGTCAGTGTGTATTGATTCGACCCAATGATTATCTGCTCTTCCATCACCCACCCCCACCCCCTATTCATTATTCCCCCATGAAATTGAGCTACTATTTGCTTACGAGGCGACGAATGTTCACGCCTATCTATAGTCAACTGTTTTGTCTTGACTATAGAGAACTATTCACTAATAGTCGTCTATATTCTCCAAGCAATAAAACACATTGCTGGCTTGCGAAATGCATTCATTTGACCATTTGAATTCAGTCGTCACACACAAACTGTCACGAGTTAGTTTGGTTGAATAGTAAACAAAGAAAATTTATTTATTATCATTTTCCGTCAAAAGTCAATATGGCAAGCAACAGGACAACACAAATACAGCAAGTGCTGGTCGCGCTCACTTTCGCAACACTAGCAGCAATAGTGTTCAACGGCGGCGTGACGTGTCAAGATTACGAGGGCGACGGCGAGACCTCATTGTCGGGTTTGGCCGGCCTCGGTCTTGGCAGTGGCTCAATCACGGGTTACGCACCCATGAGTGCCAGCGACGCTGGTCTGGCGTCGGCTGGCAGCTCTAGCGGCTCGGTTTCGACCAACGGGGCCGACTCTGATAATTCCGACGTGGGCGACTACGAAGACGATAGCGATTCGGCGGCCGCCTCCGAGATGCATCCCATCCTATCGCGAGTGATTAGCTTGATCAGCGGCGCCAGGTAAGATGAGTCACTTTCACCAACTCTATTCAATTTCTAGCGATGTTTCTAACATTCTCTTTAATTAACACTTATAAAATCAGACACAAACGATCAATCGATGAATCGACATCTCCCGAAGCTTCGAGTGGGCAAGAATCAAAAGTTCGTGTCAAGCGCGGATACAAAGGTTGGGTGCCATATGTGAGCACATACGTTAAGACCGACAAAAAGGCCAACTTCAAATGGGGAGTGAGTATTAATCAACTTCAATCATATTGATTCATCATATTTAATTATGTCTAATAGCATTTCTCTAATCGAAAAATAACACAGGTTAAAGCCAAAGTTGGGAAGAAATACGGACGCTAAGCAACACCGCTTACTGAGTTGTTGTTGCAAACGAGCTGCTGTCGCTGTTGTTAGTTTAAAACACGCATTAAAAGCACCTTTTCATATAATATTTATAATTCATACATCATACATCGACTCAATATACTTACTGTACAATTAAATGGTAATCTCGGGGTGTGTTGATCGAACTTTGATTCAGCGATGCTTGGAAATTTGGTTTCTGTATGCCATAACAGGCAAACTGCAGATTTAAACTGCAAATTGAAGCACACTAACTGCTGAACATGTGTCGATACTTTCGACATTGTTCCTAATGTAAACTTTACATTGTAAACAATCGGTCATTTTCATTCAGAATGACTTTTAAAGAGGCACAATTGATTTATTTGTCTGCAATTAACGCCGTCAAGTGTGATACTTTAATATCGAGATCGATATCTTTGGTCAAAGATAAACTGACAATTCTCAAGTATGGAAGCTGTTACACACCCCATGGTCTGTTGGTCAATAGTGGAAATTGTGGCCAAAAACTCGAGACAGTTCAATATCAATTTGACATGAAAGGAAAACAAGTATATCTCATTGGTGGCGGTAAATGCGTATTACACATGGCCTCGAGTCTGTTGAAAATGTTTGATTCGTGCCGATCAGATGGAAGCAAAATCAAACAAGGTTGTCTTAGCATTCCGATTCACCAGCGTGAAGAGTTTCAAGAACATAACGTGAGTTGTTTGTTCGACCGGCATAAAGTTAAATGCATGTTTGGTGCAGAAAAAAATTTGCCTGATGAGAGCTCAATCAATGCAACCAAAAGTATAATGGGCCTGATCAGTTCAATTGATGCGCCGGATCCAGTATTTATCGTGCTTATCAGTGGCGGTGGCTCCAGTTGTCTGTCTCTTCCAACTACTGGCGTCAGCTTGCAACAAAAGTTAGATGTGATAAAAGCCTTGGTCTTACGTGGTGCTGACATAGTTGAATTGAACAAAGTCAGGAGTGCCATTTCTTCAGTGAAATGTGGCGGCTTAGCTCGGCATATACTTGAAGCTCATCAGAATGCGACGATCGTGACATTGGTGATGAGCGATATCATTGGTGATCCGCTTGAGTTCATAGCTAGTGGGCCAACGTACATTCGGCACAACACAGTCACAAACGTAGCCACCGAGGCAATATCTGTATTAAAGAAATATTCACTCATACAGACTATTGACGAGTCAACTATTGTTGCTATCCGTCGAACATCTGAACGACAGACGAGTATTTCGCTCGACAAGTTGAAGTCAGCACCCTTATCTAGCTTCATTATTGGGTCAAACAGATTTGCCATAGAGTCTGCTAAAACAACCGCCACTAACATGGGATACAATGTAAAGTGTTTAGGTGAGGCAGTCGATGGAGCTGCGAGAGATGTGGCGAGCAAGTTCGTAGAGGCGGCCCAGTTTTTCATCAAGAATAGCTCTGAGCCGATAGAAAATTTGTGTGTTATGGGCGGCGGTGAAACTACCGTGAGCTATGAGCCGGATCAAACTTGGGGCCTTGGGGGCCGCTGTCAGGAAATGGCCTTAGAGTATCTCATGAGAGCCCTTCAAGAGAAGGAAATCGCCATGAATGAAGATTTACATGACACCTTTCTGGCTGGAAGCACTGACGGTCAAGACGGTCCGACAGAATTCTCGGGGTGTATAGCCTCAGCCACGAGTTGGAACAAAAATAATTCCGAAGAAATCATCAAAAAGTCATTGCACAATCATGATTCTACAAACTTCTGGTTGCGACATCAACCCGATTGGTTGCTCAGAACTGGACCCACAGGAACTAATGTTATGGACATTTATATGCTACTTTTGAAGCGCCGTTATCTCGCAAGCACCTAGTTGAGTTTTATCTAAACGAATGGATGTTATATCGAAAATATTCATGTTCGTCTCTTGACGTTTGATAGACTAAAGTTCCTGTTGTGTTGACTTAAAAACTGGTCACTTGTCACTGTTGTGACAATTTGGTCCACGATTATCACCAAGTAAGCTTGCAAACGCTTTAGCTATATCTAAGCTCAATGATTTCAAATTGACATCATCTACATTGACAATTATGCAAACAACAATTTCTGAGTCTGGAAATATAGTCAGAATGCTGGAACCTCCGACAGCGGCACCGGTGTGATACACATAAAACTCTTGTGTTGAATTCTGTGGCACAGCATTGTCTGGTACCCGGAAACCAAATCCATATCCTGCGCCGTTAGATTGGTCTCGCCACATTTCTTTGACGGTCGCCGATTTGAGGTAAGCGTTTGGTCGACCCTTGTAGCTGTCAATAAGCATTGAGCCCAACTTGAGCAAGTCCTCAACGTTCGATAGCATGCCCCCGCCGGCCCATTTATTGCTTTGATGAACAGCTGGAACGTTGACAAGGCGCCCAAGGCGTCCACTACGTTGATATTGTTTAGATCTAAACATCACCATAGGCTCTTCTAGCTCCAGGAATATATTGTCTAATTTTAGTTCATTTCTTAACAATTTTAGGAACTCTGCCTCAAACGTATTGTTGTTTGAAAGGGCTTTCTGAACGATAGCGCTGACCAGTACCCAACCTTGAGTTGAGTACACATATTTAGAGCCAGGTTCACAAGCTAAATCATCATTCTTGAACAAGGCCAATGAATCCATAACGTTCCTGAACACTGTACGCTCGTAGGGCCCTGTACGGGTATAATATGATATTGTCTGAAGTATTTTGGTTGAAGTTGGCCAACAAATAGGTGTGGGTTTGCCTACGTCGTCTGGATCTTGAGGCCCCCTCTCGCCGTAGTGCCTTATTCCGCTCGTATTGCTCAATAAGTGGCGTAGTTTGATGTCACATTTTTTACCATTGAAATTTTGTCTGGGAAACTCTTCTTCATTCAAATATTTGTGGATAGAATCGTCCAAATTCAATTTGCCTTCCTCGAGCATCTTGGCTACAATCGTACTCATGGTAACTGTCTTGCTGATCGATGCAATGCGCATCACTGCATCTGGATGACACGGAACCAGATTTTCTACGTCTGAGTAGCCCAGGCCAGCTTTCCAAATTACACGGCCATTGTGTGCGACACCAACTGTCACTCCAGGCGCACCACGTATAAGCAGTAGATCGTGTTCAATTTTTTGGCTTACAGAACGGATTGTATTGTGGACATCAAGCTCGTATTTGGAGGGTTCTGTGAGCTTGCGATGAGGCGATCGTTTCCAACCTGAACATAGTTCATCATCTTTGAATGTTGTGATAAGTGTCAAGCCTTTCAAGGCTAAAAGTGGGCGTATACATTTGTAACTCATTATATAATTATTTATTTCTTATAAGAGCGATTAGCACAAGCGACCGATTGTGAACATATGACTGAAAACTGAGTTATGACGCTGCAGCCTGCAGTGTAAATATTACCACTGTCAAGACAGAGTCTCCATGACATGCGCGTTAGAATCTGATTCGGGTGTTCCTGAGCCACTGTTGTGAGGTAGATTCGAGTTTCTACTCTGAAAATTCTCATCCGTTTTATCGACAGTCGGTGGACATTTAAATAGTACTTTAGCGCTAATGAGCGAATATTTTAGTTGGGAAAATTCACGTTCCAGCGTGTCCAATCTCTTAATAGTCATTGTACAGGTCTGTCGCGTGTTGTCATTGGCCTTATCTGTGACGTTCATTCTATCAGTCGCAATTTCATGTGACACTTCTTCGAACCATTGTAGCCCGTTGAATCTCGACCACTCATTAAATATCACTAGCACGAACGCGACACCCATTGCGAATCCATCGTCGCTGATTGACCCACCTATCAGGCGATCGTTTGAAGCTATTCGTGATGATAAACGATCTTTTGAACTAACGATATGATGAACAAAGTTGATCGTGAGAGCAGGAAGTAGAACGTGAAAATTGCTGAAATTTTGTTGTAGTTTCGTGTCTTGTTTTGACTTTTCAGCAGATATGCGTTCCGAAAATACGCTAACAAGTAGCGCAAAATAATTTGTGCTGGACGAGAAATTTTTGTTCAAATTATCCATGAGAGCATCAAAATTTTCAGCGGCCTCTATTACGTGCAGCCCGAATGATTCTTGTTTGACATATTCGGTCAATCTCATATCGTTGAGGTCGTCGAAATCAGGTAAAAAGTTTACACTTTTTGAGGTACAATTCAGTGCGCCACTTCGCAGCATCCTAACGAAGCCTAGTGCGTTGCCAATACAGGTTATGACAGTTCTCAACGCATCTAAGTAAGTCTGATTGGTCGGAGTGAGTCCAAACTTTTTCAGGCTGTAAACTACCTTTTCTGCTCGTTGAAAAGGATACCTATTGTGGATGTTGCGAGAGACTTCAGGGTGTTCAATCAAATCTTTCATGTATCTCGCTTCCTTGCGTAGCCTTAAGCGCACATGATCTTCATTGAGGAATCGTGAAAATGTTGCTAATTGTTTACGCACCAAACGATAGGCCATATTGACGGCAGTACTAATGATACCATAACCGTGTGTCTGTATAGAATTTGCTACATGGTGTATGAGCAAAATGTTCACCTGCGACTTGCTGTTGTTGCCTTGTTGCACTAACGACATCGTGACATGCTCAACGAACATTTGATTATACAGATTGTAATCGTAAAGCGTCACGAATGAGGCCAAATTTCGTGTGATATCTAGCACGTCAAGTCCCTGTTCGATAGTCTGTGTTGGTAATTGAGTGCTGACGAATTTCAATCCGTAATTGTGTCGGGCTAAATTCATCATAGAATCATATGTATACCAATCATGCAGAGCTATCGAAGTTAAATCATAACTTATTCTGTTGAGATGGTTTTCTACACAAGATTTCACACAAATCAACTGATCGAATAATCTCAACGGGGGAGAATTGAATATTGTTTTGAAGTCATATAAGTGACGCTTGAAAGGGTTTTGATCATCGAGTTGCAGTCCACGATGAGTCTGAAGTCGTAGTTCGGTTTCGAACTCTTGGCAAACTTTGTCAATGAAATCATTTTTGAACTGCTCATGAACATCTTTCTTGACTAGAGACAAAAATTCGTCGCCGGCTGCACGTATGTCGTCAATACTCTTGCTTAAGCTGTCCGTAATATCTACACAGTAATCATTGGCCCACTCTGGTACAGTGAACAAGACTCTTATGTCACTAAGAGCCATGAAAAAGTATCGCAGTTCATTTATGTTGCAAGGGTTTTCTTCAAAACAGTGATTAAAATAGGCACCAAACGTGGGCAGGCTCCAAAACAAATAACTACAGTCAGCATGCGTGCGTAACCGCTCAAAAATATTCAGACGAAATGATTGAGAATAATCGTTGATGCGGGACAGGTCTTGAGCGCTTATCGACGAGCCAATAATGGAGAGACACAAAGATACCAAAAGCTGCCGTGGTGCCGTTAACATTGAACCATTGACACAATTTGATGCTAAAATTATAGTCGATATCATATCGAGCTTGCGGTCGGAATGTTCGCTCATTTGACTTAATATATTTTTCCTAATATTGCTCATGAGCTTGAGCAAACGTGTAGAGCGGAGCTGATTGAGACGTATAATCGAATCTTGCACGAATGCCTTGTTCCGCTCGAAACTCAATTGGACGGCCTTTGAGTCGAAAAACAAGGAACAATTGATGTAACGATCAGATTAAGAAATTGTGTCTAGGTAAAATTCTCTTACATAATTTCTTTGTTGACTTACTTTGATCAGAGATATTAATTTGAGCAGTGTGACTAGATTAGGTTTGGTGATGGGGGTCTCGCGATCTAAATGATACGAGATGTAACTTTTAACGTGGTATGAAGCTTTAGCCAACAGTTTGATACCACTCAAAAACAAGCGAATCCTCACCTCTAAAGTTTGCATGTAATTTTCAGAGAATATTTTGTCATTTCGTACGTCGTTTTCAAAGTCTACCATCCAAGGTGTGATTTTTTGGGCGAACAACTGCAGACTACGATCCAGGGTACATCTAGTTATAAGCGATTCGCGCTGAGATCTTGCAGAGTCTAAATAACTCTTCTGGACCATCGATTTAGGTAAATTATCATATAGGAACTGCTCAGGATGAATGTGACAATTGCCTTGCAAATGAACAACATAAATGGAGTAGCGTTTCTGGTAATCAATGATAAGTTTTAACAATTTTTTGTCTTCGCGACGAAACAGTCCAATATAAACTATGAATAGAGCCATCAATCCGAGAAACTCACGATCTTCACTGAATCGAACACATAAAGAGTTGTTATCGGACCCAGCTAATGTATACTGCTTTATGAAACCTTCAAAGTGGCCAATGAGTCGATTGGCTTGTTTAGGTGATCCAAATTTGCTCGATTGAATGGCTTCAACGCATTGCCCAAAAATAGTGCGATTAGGATTGATGAGATTGCTCTCAAATACTTGAATGAATCTCTCAAGTGAGCGCAATTTTTCCACTTGTTCATTATCCATTTCTAATAACGACGGATTTAGCAACAGAGTTTGTACAGCCCTTTTAATGGCTCTAATATCGTTGGACAACTGTGAGTGTTGGGCAATTATTGCATCTATATTTATCAATACAACGAACAAGTCCATCAAGGCTTGTGGAATAGCATCGAAACGGATGTTCGGAGGTAGATCAGGCATGAGTTCGCGATTTGGTATCGTGCTGTAACCGGCCACACTAAGATATCGGTCAAGTTCAGTCAATGTGTGTAGTACTGTTTTAAAGCATTGGTCAGTGAAAAGTGAAAGATCATGTAATACTGGGAGAATAACTGCAGCCGCGTTTAGTTCATCTCCAGACCCCAGTGCAGTTAATGGAATCATTGGAGCATCACTACCATTGCTGTATGCATAATCGGGAGTAAATGGCATGTGAGGTTGCGTTTGGACGGTGGCTAGAAAAGAATCTGGCTTCCACTTTTGTCTTTTGTCATTGAAAGCATAACCATAGGTCAACAATATGATGGCATAATGATTGACGACTCGATCCACAAGTTGTCGAATTTCGGCTATGCATTTGGAGAATACCTCCATCAATTTCGACAGTTGACCATTGCCGCAAGTATTCAAAAGCTCCTGCAGATCAGTGTACTCAATGACATCGTCATCAATGTGTGACATGAGGCCTGTTAGCTCTGGAGAAGCAAAAGTAGAAAACTTGCAATTTTCCGCGTGCAGAATAGCCACAGAAACCTCAAGTTGTTTGACTACATCGTTATATTTCGATAGTATCTCTTTTCGGACTTCGCCTGTGATTATTTGAGTCGTGAAACGAGGTAGAAAAGGGTCAACATATTAGCTCATTATATACTCGAACACTCGTGCCGAGCGTTATGATGAAAACCATGTACGTACCGTGCAATTGGTTCTCATATTCGAACCTCGGTCCTGGGGTTGATCCCATGTCTTGAAGATGGAATTCGGTACATATGAGTCACATTTATATATTTATGTAAGCCTTTAGGTGGCTCAAAGTGGAATCAGAGATCATCGCACGGTTAAATAAATGTAAGTGTAAATTTAAGTGTTTGTCGAATGAACGAGTTGAACATGACAATCAGCTGTTTTGAGAATGGGCGGTGGGTGATGGTGACTGTGTTAATTTTGCTCAGCTGCCAGTCGTGAGCTGTGATGAGACGACTGTCGTTCACAGCTCAATTTTTCAGCTGTGAGCTGTTGAATGCGACTGGCAGTCACAGCTCAGCTCAGCTGCGAACG
>JAIFTH010000391.1:0-30600 GCA_019968535.1 Fragariocoptes setiger
CCTTTTTCGTCGAAGAGACTTGGCGAGCCGTCAAAAGGCGTGAATGTGGTATTCAATAGATGAAGGCGCGGATCTTCGAATCCAATAATTAAATTCACAGTTTTACGAGTCTTGATCGGTAGGCTGCTGAACGACCATCGCAATGGTGGTCTATAAAGAAAAGCGATCGCGGTAACTGATCTCAGGTCATGTAAGAGCAACATAGCGTAATATACGAAGGTGTAAGTGGATCGGTTGAACCGCATGATTGATTTTAATATAACTGCTTTGAATAATTGAAATGAGAATAATTTCAATCTAACTGACTGAACCTACTCCTGAACTACAACTGAACTTACTTTCATGATCCTATCCAAAATGTATTGACGACAAATAATATAAAAGAACCCTAAACCACAGTAAGAAGACTCAAATGATCGCGTGATATTGCTGACCTATTGGTCATCTGAGTCCACACCAATGCTCAATCTTTAATATCTCAATAGTTCCTAATAACAGTGGTGAGCAAACTTTCATCGAACTGCGCAGAGATAAGCAGCCGAGGTGACCTGAGTATGAAGACTTATCTTCGTTCCGATCATGAGCGCTCCTAAGTTTAGACTCAACAAAAATGGCCTGATTCTTGGAATGATTCTTGCTTGTCGCTTCAATAGCTATGCATGGCTGATGACTAACCACGTGGTTCCGGTCGGTTCACATTGTCAGACTGAGTGAAGATGTTTGGTAGCATGTTCAAACAATTATTGACAACTTATTAAGACAATTTTTCACTAAGCGTTGGACATCAAATTATCATACTCATATCATTACCCAAGCCATCTTCCATTTGTACACCGTAAGCTACCCTGAAAAAAGAGAGCAGATCGGAGAAAAATGACTCCTCAATTCAGCTTATCCTTAGGGAAAAAGAGAAAAAGAGGATCATGTAAAGAAAGAAAGAAAGAGAGGAAATCATCAAGTCAATGTGAAGGTGATACAACCATGAATGAAGGAATATCAGATTTTATAATTGATGATCTTGTCGAAGCTTATGAGAGAATTAGTGAGGCTGCTTTGAACCAAACACCAAAATGCCCTTGTTTCTCCTGCCTCGGTCTGTTTTTCAGAAAATCTGTGTTATTGCAACGGCCCGAAAATTATGAAATTGGTGGTGAAGTTCTCGCAGAAATGACAGAAAATATAAAGAAGCTGCAGAGCGATAACATGTATGTATGCAAGACTTGCCACTCATCGCTTAGAATTGGAAAGACGCTGGATTGTTTCGACCATCAATGGTTACAAATTGGCCCCGAGGCCAGCCATAATCAAGGACCTCACATTTCTTGAAGAGCGTTTGGTGAGTCCCCGTTTACCTTTCCAAACAATCATAAAGAAAGGCTCACAATGTCAATATTTTACGAAAGGAAATTTGGTGAATGTCCCAGTTGAGGTCGACTCGATGATCAGCATATTACCAAGACAATCACCAGATCTGGGCTTGGTTCACCTGGAATTGAGGCGTAAACTTTCAATGGAGCGGGGCACTTACATAAAATCAATCGTGAGAATCAGCTTAGTTAAAAGCGCGCTCGATTTCCTGAAGGATACGCCTCTATATAAGGAGAACGGAATTAGTATACATGACGGCCATGATATTCATCGGATTGTAGCTGAAATCGAAAAAAACATGACGGAACAAGCAGCGATCAACGAAAACGAAGAATTCGATGGCGAGGATGATGACATGCATGATGAATCAAGACCACATTTGCCAACCTTACTCATAAAGCGTTCCCATTTAAGCGCCGACATACCGGCTTTAGCGTTTGCGCCAGGGGAAGGTAAGGTCCCGTATGCAATATGGATGGACAAGAATTTTCTAGAGTTGTGTTCGCCAAAAATTTTCGTAGGAAAGCCAATGTATCTCAAGAAGAAAGCATCGCCATCCAAGCTAGCCAAATGGCTCTTACGATTTTACGACCGGCGATGTTCTGATTCGATCTTTCTTCTACTGCTTTTCAAATGGTGTCAGATTCAGAACATCAAATCGGAAGTAAACTTCTCAATCAGACGCGGGAAGGTCAGCGGACTGTGCGCGCGTGATGCGCTCATCAACGCGATCATCAAAAGCTACACCAAGAAAGATTGGGCATACTACCTGAGTCCTTAATTAAGAACCAGCCCCGCTTTCTGGGAACAAAAGATGAAGGATACCTTTGCAATCATCAGGCAATAGGCCCACCCACTTTCTTCTTTACAATGAGCGCTGCTGAGTCGTCGTGGGGTGAGTTGCTTAAAGCGCTCAAGAAACTCATTGATGGCGTTGATATCACTGCAAATGAGGCACTCGAGCTTACTTATATGGAGAAGTGTAGACTTCTAGCTTTGGATCCAGTTACCTGCGTGATTTATTCTGATCATCGATTTAGACATATGATCGACCACGTTTTCAAATCCAAATTCGGTCCTTTCAAGGGCAGGTTGATTGACTTTGTTTATCGAATCGAGTTTCAGTATCGTGGAAGTCCACATGTTCACGGCTGTGCTTGGCTCCGAGATGCGCCTTTATATTCGGAAGAAACGGCAGGTTTGTTGCGATTTCATTGATTCATACATCACAACAGACCTAAACGAATTAGAAGATGATGAGCTCAGGCGCTTACAAACGCATACTAAACACACATCGAGTTGCTTCAAAAGTTCTGAAAGAAGACGTCACGCAGCCATTATAGCAAAAGACGGCGCGTCTAAGAAAAGAAATTGTCAATATACCACATTTTCCCATGTGAGAGACCAGAATATTCGAGCCTTATGGGCAAGATAAGCTATCAGCATTTCACCGTGAGAAGCATTCGCGCAATTTGACACGTGTGAAAGAACTAATTGCACTTATTATCGAAAATATATCGCCAATTTCATCATATGATGAATTCCTCAAGATACTCAATATGACCGAAAATTATTACTATGATACGATACGGTACGATTTGAAGAGACCTCGGGTTATATTGAAACGGCGATTAGAACATCTGAACGTGAATGCATTCAACCCAATTTTTCTAAGAATACATCGTGCTAACATTGATTTGCAATATGTCCTAGAGCCTTATGGATGCGTCAAGTACTTAGTAAATTACATCAGTAAGACCCATAGAGGCATGTCCAAGCTTATGCGTGAAGCATATGCAGCGAGTGTGAAAGGTAACAACACAGTCCAGGAAACGATGGCCAAGTTCGAGAAAATTCTCATAGACGCAACTGAGATCAGCGCTCAAGAGGCTGTGTATCATGTTTTGCAGCTACCGCTGGCGAAATCATCTCTTAAAGTGATATTCATACCGACAATGCCACCGCAAAGCCGCTCTCGTATACTTAAGACCAAAGCAGAATTAGAGAAGTTGGCTGATGAGGATCCTGAGTCGACTGATGTGCTTCAAGACGGTTGGATCGAAAGGTACATGTGCCGATCAAGAGTTGGCGAAAACTTGCTTGGCCGATTTCGTGAGCCAATATAACTATTCGAAGAAAGCAAGTAAGATATTGACCCAATGTCACAGTTCTGGTGAGGACTGAGAAGATTACTCTCCAAAGATTCCGATGGTGCATTTCTTAAATTGAAAAATGGCAAAGGTTATTTGAGGAAACGTAAGCACTCTGCTGTAATCAGATACATTAATTGGTCAATAGAAGAGGCAGAGAATTACGTGATCGAGCAAGTGATGCTTCTTGCTTACTGGAATGACGAAAAAGATCTGGAGTACACTAAAGCGCGAAAAATCTACGACAGGGGGCGAGAAATCATCAAAGAAAACTGGACTCGTTACAACACCATCAAGAAAAATGAGGTATGGGAGACACTCAATGACCGTATAGAGATGCTCAAGCAGGAAAAAAATCAATTATGTGAAACTACTCTGAACTATTCCGAAGATGAGTTAGATCTTGGAGAAGATGAAACGATCATTGCTGACGCCAGGTTCAATGCTGGTGAGAATACTGAATCGACTGGCAACAACACAATCAAAAGTCTGAGGCCTTTAGCCCGTCTCGAAGCTGAGAAGTTTCAACAATTAATCGTCGGCCTGAATAGTAAGCAAAGGCAGTATTTCGAGTCGTTCGTCTATGCTTTCAACAACGACTATCTTCCCTTCTATCATTATATCAACGGAGCCGCTGGTGTCGGAGAATCTCACCTGATCAAGACTCTTGTACAATATTTGACGCGATTTTGCATATCCAAAGATCCGAAAAACAGCAGTTGGGATGACATTTTCTCATTGGTCACAGCTCGAACTGGAAAAGCAGCTGCGAATATCAGAGGGTTGACCCTTCATTCTGCATCCAGCTTACCATTGCACCATAGGGAGCTCTCATCCTTAGATAGTTCCACTCTAAATATGATCAGGGTTGCGATGAACAAATTGAAATTGCTCATCATCGATGAGATCTCTATGGTCGGAACGACCCTATTTCACTTAGTAAGCAAGAGACTGCAGCAAATAATGCAGTCGGACAAGCCGTTCGGAGGCATCTCGGTAATCGTACTTGGCGATTTCAAGCAACTACCACCTGTTGCAGCCAAGCCAATCTATGAGGCTGATTCAACTTCAGACTATGCTACTATATTAGGCCACTCTGCACTCTAGAAGTTATTCTCGGTCTTCGAACTAGATCAAATAATGAGACAAGCTGACGACCTACCTTTCGCCAGAGCTTTGGATCAATTGGCGAGGGATGAAATGTCACATGAATCGTATGAGTTGTTCAGGTCCCGTGAAGTAAGTAAAGGACCTGAGTATGCAATTCATCTTTTCTACTCTAACAACGATGTTGACAAATTCAACTCTGAACGAATTAATAACAGTGCGAACAAGACAGTAAACCGTAGAGTATACTGTGCTAGCCACTCGAGGGATAGCAAAGGCGAGAGAGGACTATGCCCTGAAACTGGCATTGAAGAAGGGCAGGAAAGAGGCAAGCGGCTTGCAGCACGAGTTGCTATTGTGCAAAGACCTATGTTACATGATCTTTCAGAACATCGATGTCTCAGACATGCTTGTCAATGGTGCGATCGGTTTGCTCAAAGCTGTTTCAGGAGATATGGGTAGGAAAATCTGGTAGCTTGGTTGGAGTTTGAAGATGCTGAAATAGGTTGCTCCGCAAGAAACAACTGCATGCTGAAGAAACCGTCTGGTTGGAAGAAAAACTGGACGCCGATTGAACGACTGCGGACATCAGCGTCGCAAAAGATGATATCAAAATAAGCAGAAAACAGCTGCCACTCGTTTGTGCCGGAGCCTTGATGATACACAAATGTCAGGGTTCAACAATATCGAAAATCGTGATAGATTTCAGAAAGAAAGAAAGCCGAACGAAAAGACTGCTGTATGTAGGATACAGCCGAATCCCAAAGCTACAAGGCCTTTTCATACTCGGGAAGTTCCCTTTTATGAACAAGAAAACTCAAGACAAAATAGATGTTGAGATAGAAAAAATGCCCACAATGATATATCGAAACTAGCCTGATGATATTGCACCAGAAGATGAGTTTTCTATTTTCTCCCAGAATGTTCAAGGCCTTCAATCATTCAAGCTCGAAGTGATTAGCAAGAATAGATTCTCTGCGTCATCAGAGCTCATTGCACTTTGTGAGACCTGAGCCCCGTTGTCTGCCACTAAGCTCCTGCCAAACCATGAATGCGTATTCGAAATGGGCTCTAGTGCGAAAGAAAAGCGTGGTACAATTGTTTACTCAAGTGATCCATCTTCTATCAGTGTGCTTAGACACTCTAAGACATCAGCACTCGAGTTAATAGAAACTGATATAAGAGAAGTCGCAGTTGTGATGATCTATAGAAATCATGCATGCGCCAGATCCGTTTTTTTCAGTGAACTCAGAGATTTCATCAAAACAACTGAATTGAATAGACCGCAAAAGAATCTCTCCGTTTACCATCATGGAATTGTAGCCAACTATAATGACACAGGTGTTGATAAGATCCAGATTGCATTCTTGATCAACGATTTGTGTACCATCTCCTTGAGTAAGGGCCATCTTGTTTACTATCACGGAAAGGGGGCCTTTTTCTTTGAGGGAAAGTTTCATACCCTGGACTTCAGGCCATAGATTCGAATTAATTTCGAAACCCTCATACCAATCTTTCCCCCTAAAAAGGTTCCACCACTGGTAGTTATAACAAGTTGTCTTTTAGAGATTTCGTAGACAAGCTGAAAAAAGCTGACATCGTTTTTTCAATCAATTGAGCAATGGATCGACGAGCGTATTGAGACCATCAAGACGTCAGTGCAGAGGGTGTGCTTGCGCAGGGAGATGGTAAACAAATAGTTTATCAAGAATGCAATTCGGATCTTATCGAGACCTGTGTCATTATAGTTGGCTACAATTCCATGATGGTAAACGGAACAAGAACACCATTTTGGTTAGCTAAAACATGGTTTGGGGGCGATTGGGGGCATGATGGTTACCAATATATCAGGACGGGCAAGAATTCTGCGTGTGTGGAGTCCAACGTCATAGCGTTGAAATCAGAATGAATCTTATTGATGTGTAATGGCTGAATATATTGGGTGCGTACACCATCAGTCGCGCTAGGAATGTTCTACGCAGTTTCCACAAGCCTTCGCTCGAAACACAGTGAAAGCTACTCTCATATCAACGCACATTGAATTTTGCTCAAAGTTGTAACGATGTAAAATCATTTCTAGTGAGGGGGACTCTTCGTAGAACATTTTTAGCGCGACTCATGTGATACGCACCCAGTATATAGCGAGCTAGCTGAGCGACTCAACTGCATGAGTCGCTCTCAAGACAAGTGTGACTTGAGTCTCGCTTAAGTTGAGTCACTCTTACAGCTTCTGACTTGTGCGTGTGTGTGTGTGTGTTGATAATCGACACAAATGAGCAGTTATCTGCGCAGCAACAACGGTGGTGCTTTGTTGTTACGGGCGCTCATGGGGCCATTCATTCGGCTTGGTGATCGGTCGTTTGTTTGGTTGGCCATTCCACGCCTTGTCCACACTTGTAAGTTATGTGCTTACGCCTGTGCGCGGTTATGGTTGTGGTCGTGGTCTTGTGTGGTGTTGTTTACGACGATCATTCTGTCCACAATGTGTGTTCACCGGACATTATGTGTCTCGACAAAAAAACGTGTGTCCATCTCACACTCACCTGACTCGCAACTCGCACGGCTCAAATGTCCACAACGTATGTGTTGCAATATGAGCGCTATAAGGACACACGCACAGAAATACAAAACAAAAGAACTAGCTAGCAGCAACAAACAAACGATCCATTGAACTCACATTAACGTCTGTAGTGGTGTTAGTCTGGAAATAATGTTTGTTGGCCAGGGGACAGCTGGTCTACAGCAATAGCAACAGCGACAGAGACAAACACAAACTGTCCACACAGGCTGGTAACTACACACACGTGCACTCCTATTGCGGCAACTAATTGGCACCTGATCTTGGCTCACCTGGATCGTTGTCCCTATCTTTTTTATTTCTCTCTCTCCCTTGCTATTGCTCGCTCACTCGCATGCCGGCCCATTGATTCGTTCATTGGCGCATTCTCTCGTTCAAGATGATCTTTGCCCAATGATGTTCATGTAGTTCAGCCTTCAACAATGGTCACTTTCTCGATGAGACCTCCTCTTATTCTTTTTTTTCGCTACACTTATTTACACTGGCACACATTCTGATCATTGCTCACACGAGACCACTCATTCATCAGTCGAAGCATCGGGAGCGGCAGCATTAGCTGAAGTTGAAGTCCCGGCTGTAGCTTCAACTGAGCGATACGTGACAAAAGCGACCTCATGCAGCTGACACTCTATAGGCACCTCTATCTTGTCTGCTGATTTCACCAGCGAGTCGGCCAGCTACCCAATTGCAGATTTACGACGACGCTCGAGAGTGACGACTGCCTGTCTGTCTGTCGGACTGTTTGTTTGGCTCATTTAAGACACACACACACACATGTTAGGGACTTACTCACACACGCATGAGTGAGAGCAAGATTGCAAAGTGTGTATGAGAGAATGTGTCACGAAGCAGCGCGAATCGAAACGGCATGACGCAATCCAGCCCCATACACGTGCTCCCTCGAACTTTAGATTGCGGCATTCTTGAGAGCCACCAAACACCATTCGTCTCGTCTCGTCTCGTCTTGTCTCGTTTCGTCCCTTCTATTCTAGCTCGAGGCTCAAGCTAAGTTTGGCCTTTGTGCCGTTTCAGCCTTAAGTGCGTGTCACACAACATGAGATGGGCTGTGCTGTTTGTTTTCAGCTGGACACACTGTGAAAGAAACCGATATTGATCCATGTCGACCGCGCCAGCACACACACACCATGTAGTGTAGCACGATCGGTGCGAATTACTAGCATAGCTCGTGACTTGTGGTAAATCCCAATTATGGCTATCCAGTGGTCAGCCGCCAGCCATAAATAGAATATGATTGAATTTCGCTTGATTACATGTAAGCCACACAATACATGTGGCAAAATTGGTTTTGCGGTAATCAACAGCAACACAGCATTACACTTGTCGCACTGTGTACGGCAGTGTACACTTGACTGTCGTTCTCACGAATAGGCAGGCGAATATTTTTGCTTCGTTTCGATTGATTGCTTTTTTACTCGGATCATTTCCTTGAGTGAAAGAGAGGCAGGCAGGCAGGATGGCTGGCTGGCTGGCATACAGACATATAAGAAAAAGAATCCAGACATATTAATTGCTATAATCCACTTCAGCTTCTGCTTCAGCCCCGATTCCCTCAGCTTCATAGCTTAAGCCCGAACTCTCTTCCCTATTCAGTACTTCTACTAACATTCAATTCATTGCCAACCAATGCTAAAAAATTGATTTCGTGAATTTTGACGCTCTGGCTAATTGTTTGACCTCTCGCTTGAACGACACACAGAGCTATTAACCAAGTAGTAAAAATGCTAGGTCTGTGAATGGCAAAGCTTTGTTGTTGATTTTGAATTCTAATTTGTAACTAACGAGAGTTTGTTCTGTTGATGAAATTTTTTAACCCCGAAGCAAGCGTACCAATACTAAATAAGCTGACTGCCCGGTCGAAGTGTTCAGGCCGGATTGCTTTTAATGAGGGACGAGAACAATTTTTAGGCAACACTTTTGAGGCGTGAATTTAACATTTGTGATTGTAACAAGTTTTACATCCACAATTGAAACATTTATATAGTCTCACAATCGCATCCAACGCGAAATTGTTCTAAAGTGAAACCAACAAATTGTTTGGAAAGCTGGTCATTTTAAAATGTTCGGTGAGCAACGAAGATTCTCAGTCAGCGCACGTAATTGCATAAGAACAATTTGAAATGTTTGTTTGAAATCTTCAATGCAAGAATGTTCGTTGACTGTGGTGAACGTATGGTAAAAGTACTGTTTCACTGTTTGTTATATCATGCATGAACATGAACGAATGATTGTTTCGAGAAAAATATGATGTCTATAAATTAACCGAAGAAAAGGTTGAGAGAGAGAGAGAAAAAAACGAAAAGCTCCTCTGACGCGGAGTCGAACCACGGACCCTGCGATAGCCACATTTTCTTCTACAGTCGCATGCTCTACCAACTGAGCTATCAGAGGCTGTAATCACCGAAGCCCTTGAACCGGCTTGATGAATCGAGCGAACCACTGTCTCCATATACGTCTGGCTAAGAGTGCTGGTTTGCTGCTATAGTTATTATTACATACAGTTTAATAGTTCAATGTTGGATCGTGTGTAATGTTGCGTCCAGTTTAAAGGATGGTCGATCTCGATTAGTTTATGTCACAGTTCAAGAGTAAGCGAAGATATTGGATAGTTTCAACTAGAAACACCAGATGGCTGGATAACATAACTTGAGTGAAGTGGTAGTCAAGTCAGGTTCTTGTTGTGCGTAAGAGGTCAGTTTATCTCGGGTAAGTGCCGAACAAGTGCCAGTCAAGTTCTCAGTATTGTTGTTGTTGTCGTTGAAGAAGTGAACAACATTCGAGTCATCTCAACTGAGGCAAGTTGTTCACTTTACTCTCTCACACACACTGTAATGGATAAGCTCAACGTATATTGCTATATTGCTAGGCACGTACGGATATTATTTTACACGGACGGCCAGGTGCGATATCGATTCGTCCGTGGTCCGCACACGTACGAAAGAAAGTGAACGAGCTAAGAAATCGAGCTGTCACATCTATATATTTCTCGAACACACAGTGGTTGCACGTGCTCTGTTCTATCTCTGCCAGCAGTGTTCGTAGCCAATGATCGGCAGCCTCCAATGATCGCTTCAAACACACGCACACACCCACATTATTATTGCACTCACACACATACACATTGCCTAGCTTTACTTTACTTTGGCTTCGTTAGCTGTGAGCCGAGCTATGCTTTGCTGCTAATATTTTTCCACGGGCTTCCATAAGCTGTGCTGTTCATACACTCAATGAGGCCTAGCAATACTGTAACACTACAATGATGCCCAGCAAAATGCTGGTGTGAAACTACACACTTACGACACTGTAAGATGAAGAAAAGTAGTGTAGCAAGAACAGAGGCAACAGCAGCACCGTCGTCATCAATCAATAGCCTGGGGAAACTGAAAGGCTAGGCAGATGTCTGATGCTATTTATTTGGCTGTTTTTGCTCTCGCTTTGCTGACGATACGTGTAATGCTGATCAGGATTCAATTTTGTAGCCTCCTGTCTCGAGTTCACATTTTTAGTAGCTCGACTACTAAAAGTGAAGCAGCATAAGCTAAAGATTGGTAGATTGAAATTGGTTGCATACTTTAGCTTGAGCTTGGGTGAGTCAACTTTGTAAGCTCGAGTTACGAGTTGAGAATCATGAGTCGTGTTTCGCAACGGACGGGTGAAAAAAGGGAGTCAACACTTTCGAACACGAACTTGCCTTCAAAGAGCATGGACTTTCTTAATCTCTCTTAAACTGAAGGCAAACTCTAGCAAGTCACTCTGTCGAACGCGCGCTAATGTCTAGTGTGAGACGGTGTCTCATTTTCTTCATCTATTGCACAACGTCGTCATTCGTTCGTTATCACATAAATTAAGATAATTAATCGCTTGATAGCTCGCTAGATGGCGTCTGGCTAACAGGCTGCTGTAAAACCATCTTCTTGCTGGCTAAATGCTTCTTGCTGGCTGAATATCTAAGTCCAGGCAACATAAAAAATGTCTGATATTGTGTGAAAACACTAGTCATCTTTTCTTTTTCTCCCTCTCGCTCCCCTTTTTCTCCTTCTCCCTCTTCTTCTTCTGTTCTTTCCATCAAATCAATCAACTGTCTTATCAATCTCAACTAATCTTCGGCTTACGTTCAAAGAAAGTTTATAGTCTAGCTTTTATTGACACAACATTGAACGGATTGTCTATCAACTGTCAGTTAGACAATTCTTCAATGACATTTTCAATTTATTATGACAGTCAGCACTTGTTTGACGTGTGCTGTTTTGTTCAACCACTATAACCACTATTGTTAGCACATAGTTGAAACTTTGACTCTTTCTCACACACAAATCTTCTTCACTTCTACTTCAATTTGTTCACACGACCACCTAACTGAACACCACATCAACAGGCGTCGAAGAGCACATTGGTCGATTTAAAGAGTTCAACGTGACGTTGGCGTCATTTTGTTTGTACGAATCAACACTGTATCGTTTATTGCGCTTATTAATGCATTCCAGCCTCGTAGCACTGACTGTTATATCAATCATATTGATATTCTTGATGATATCATGCTTCTTGTATTTTGTTCGCGCGCATCGGAAGCATGACGCCGCCAACAACAATATCAACGGCGGCACCAATATTGGCACCGACGAGGAGGCGGCGGCCATTATGGCGGCCGAAACCACCATGAAACAACAGAATATGTCAACAACAAAGTTCACGAGCGCAGATGGCAATCCGTTGCACACTCAATCGATGATGTATGAGCAACCAGCGGCAATGCTACGTCCACAATTGTCTAATCAAGCTGCTGGCTACGCTGACGTTCCATTGGTGGCTGTGTCACCGACTCAACAACGAAATCTTTACACCAATCAACCGATTGCCCAACAGCAACAGCAACAACACCAGCAACCTCAATCGCAGCCGGTACCAGCGTCAGTAGCACAACAACAGTCAACACTTGTCCAACAACAGCCACCGCAACAACAACGGGTGCCAGTACAAGGACCCAATTCCCAAATCAACTCAGCCATCATTGGTTCGTCAGAGGCTGAATTCCAGAACGATTTCATTCAGGTAAGGAATTTTTGTTCAAGATTGTCAAGATTGCATAATCAATGCAAGAGTCAATGCTAATTGTTTCCCTGAATTGTCTGCTCTCTCTCTCTCTCTCTCTCTTGACAGGTGTTTCCGATGTATCAAATCGCGCCGCAGCCCGAAAAGAACACAACCTTTGCCAATACAGAATATTACAGCGCTCAGTGAAGGGTTCATCATCTGCATCCGAGCTGTTGTTATGAATTGTTTTGTGCGATCACTTTGTGTGAATTACACTCCTCAAGAACACGATGTGGAGAACAACAACTTTCAATTGTTTCACTGTACTGATATATCAATATCAAATCATCATTGTCAATATTGTTTACACAACTGTGCGTGTGATGTAATGAGAAGATTGGCTATCACTCAAATAAAATGATCTCTTATCATTTCTAAACCACACAAACTGGGAGCAACATCGTCATTCAGTTTTGTTTGCTTGCTCTCATTACCCAAATTGACCTTTAGGATGTTGTCGAATGTCAAGCCAATTGTAGAGATTTGCATTCTATCAACTGACTGATTGGAGCTTGAAATTGGACTCTACTTTCACTTTGTAGGGAAGATGCTTTTTCCGATTTCATAACGACTACTCTACGATGACGTTCTGCTACACTACACTATGCTGTGGCGTGCTGCGGCGCGTCACCCTAAGTTGGGCGTTGGCCCAATTTCAACACTCATTACATTCACAATCTGCAATCATCAATGGAATAAATCACTTGATCGTCAATACGACTGATTAAAGATAATGTCAAACGTTCATTCAGTTTCGTTCGATCATCATGTGCCGCAAAAGGGTTCATGGAAATTGGAGTTCATGAAATGGGCTCTCATTACTTCTCGTACCATGCCATGTGGTCTCTCACATTCACTCACATAGCGAGTACACGTGTGCAATTTATCACGATTCGCGTGCACCTAACCATCGATCATTTGCTCGACCAAGAGAGCAAGAGCTAGAACTAGAACTAGAACGGAGGCTGAATCTGAATCTAGAGTCTGTAGGCTAAGCAATCGTTACCATTGGTAAGCTCACTACTGAGGGTACAAGACTGTAACTTGCTGCTTGCATGCTGAAAAGCTGTAATTAGGCTCACACCAACAACTAGTTTGAATACTGGCAGCAACAACAACAACAACAACTGACGACCAAGTTTAAAACGAAACGTGTGTGTTCATCAAACAAAGTCTCGACGTCGAGCTTGAAGTTCACAACAACAACAATGTATGAGCTGTGACTTTGCGAGAGTTATCATCGTGAGAGCTCTTTTGTGTTGTTGAGTTGTATCAAGTTGAGTCGCGTCGAGTCGAGTCGAGTCAACTCTTTGTGAGGCCGACATTGAACAACGGAAGCAGCGAGCATTGTATGCGTATACAGTGCGAGCAAACGAGCAAGCGAGTGAGTAGCAAGGGGTGACTTCTATCCAGACACACTCACACTCAACAACTGAATGCGTGTAATGATTCGCACATGAACGAATGATAATCTTGATATTAACAATCATTCGTTGGTAAGACGTTTAACGTTGTGTGAGCGTCTGAATTCCTGTGAAGAGACTTGCCATTTGTGAAGAAAAAAAACTCATCAACAACAACAGCAACGAGAATGAGAATATCATCTGCTGCGAGAAGACGGACATTTATGTCTGTCTCTCGAGCCGATTGAGCGGACTGTAAATGCGAAATAGTCAGGAATAGGAGCAGCAGGCCTAGACATGATTGCCCCGTCACAAACGAATTTACATGTGTCCTATTCCTGTCCCTGTAAGCGATTTCAGTCACTCCAGCCACCTCTACATATACTCACTGGCGATGGCGATTGTGATTGTGATTGTGATTGTGTGGATGAAAGCGGAAGTTGAACACTTCCCGTTAATAGTATGCAACAAGAATGAGAATGGAAATAAAAAAAAATTCTAAATTCAAAGAAATGAAGAGATGAAAATGTGGCAACAACAGACGTTACTTGTGCGATCACACAAGTGATTGCAGTGTACCAGTGCCAATAATGGTAGCAATGTTATTATTCAATCAATTGCAGTGCATGTTTACTATGATGTTGATGCCACCAGCGAAGATGGATCTCGCCTCAACGGCTATTTGTTGTTCATTCATTCATTCTTGTAGTGACGATCAATAAACTAGACCTTGACTGACAATCGTCATCACCTCATTCATATTACACTACTGGAAGAATTGTTTGACGCGGCTCGTATCTCACGGACCGGTTTGAGTTGAGACTTGAAATTAGGAACAAATGCTCCTCACTTGATGAGCAGCTTCGGGTAAAAAATTTAATTTGGTACGAAGTACATTTCGTAAGATATGACTAGAAAGGATGATTTTTTAAAGAAATAATTGGAAAAATTAAACGACGCGCCTCTTTTGGGCGCCTTTTTGTTACATGCTTGTTTTTTTCGTACTTTTTTCACTTTTTGTTCTCATTTGGCCTCATTTAGACTATTTAAGATGATTTCTGAAGACCTAAAGCGAATTATTATCAACCAATATAGAGAATATGGCTCTTACCGTGAAGTGGCTCGATTCAATGGTATCGGAGACCATACAGTCAAAAGGATTGTCTTAGATTTGAACAAGAAAGATAAGAAGAAGCCGGGCCCGAAACCGAAAATCAAAGATAAGGATGAAAGGTGCCTTGACTCATCACTAAATAAATAAAATCGATTTAACTATCTTCGAAAGGGAAGCATGCGTCGTTTAATTTTTCCAAAATTTGTCTCATCGAAAAGTTTATTTTTATTCATATCTAATGAACCACTTCTAATAGCAATTCTTTTTTATCCCAAGCTGCTCATCGAGTGAGGAGCATTTGATCCTAATTTCAAGTCTCAACTCAAACCGGTTCGTGAGATACGAGCCGCGTCAAACAATTCTTCAAGTAGTGTATCGCTACTGTTGTTGTCGTCTGCGTTCACTTCGTTGATGCAAACTGCACATCAATACTACTTCGAAGGTTATGAGTATCAATTGCATTGTTGTGGCTTCACATTTTAGTGTGAAAACAGATTAAATTGAAGAAACAGTAACGTTTGCAGTAGCAAAAAGCTTTCGTACTTACATGAATGGTCAATTGTGTGAATACGGTTCGACTTGCTGCTTTTTTATTTATAGTCGTCACAACATTCAGCTCCTATCACTCACCTCGGCACGCACGCGCTTCGGCTCGCCACTGGCTCGCCGATTCGTTCGCTTTTTATTTTGCTCGACTTCTTGTGTAGATGCTCAGTTTGACTTGGACACTCGACCAACAATCAAAAGGGAACCAATTGACGTGGAACAGCAAATTTATCGATGCCGAGTCCACACTTGACAGCTCTCGACTTCTGTGTGCGTGAGCTTGCTCTCAATACCTGGTCCGATTGACAATCTAATCTATGTGTAACAACAATCAAGCAACTGGAGCGAAGGAGAAGAAATCAACCAATGGCCTTACGGTCAATTTTGTTTGTGCAAGTGTGTTATTGAATTGTAACATACTTTCGAATAAGCTTGCACTGATACAGTTGCAACTTGCAAGTTGTATGCAACTGATTTGCTGCATGCATCAGAGCATTGTTTGCATCAAGAGCGGGCGGCAAATTGATCGAACTAACACACTTACACTCAAATTATTACGCTTGATAGCATCAGCTATAGACTGTGTTGCTAGATGGTGAAATAATTCGATTGATACAGCGGCAGCGGCGCCGGCGATGGAGGCATCAATCGCAAGACAAGCGCGCGAAACATTGATCGAAGTCGTGGAGCAATTTTCTCACGCCAATAACAATGTTGAACGCAGCTTGAAAACAAATCGAAATAAATCATGTTATGTTTTGATGTGCAAGTTGCAACATCTTGCGTGCCATCAAAGCATTCTCGTCGTATTTTGCAACTTTTATACGTCGTGCAATTGTATGTTGCACAACTTATTGCATAGAATAGCAAGACTTTAATGCGGCCTGATTGTATGCTGATCGTTTCAATATTATGATGAACGTGATGAAGGTTTGCATGTGTTGTTAGATAGTCTGCAGTATAATAGAGGAATCAATGCAATGCAATGAAGTCTCTAAAATGGCCCAACACTCAAACCTTGGAGAGGGCTCAATTCAATTGAAACAAGGCAAATGGAAAGAAAGAACCCAACACAACAGCAAACGCACTCTACAGCTAAAAAAACACTGCTCAATCGCTGCGAACATGCTTTGGTGTAACGTGGGCGCGATCGACCGTGAAAATGCAGCACCATCTCGACCGCTAAGTTTACTAGTGAACTTGTCTATTCATTTGTGCAATGTTAGTGCATGTATAGCGTGCATAAAATGGCAAAACGGTAGCGGTAGAGATCTTCTCAAGTTATTACAAGTGTTGATGATATTTGGTCATTCGGCTCGCTGGCTAGCTCGTTCAATGGGTCATTGTGGTCTGTTCACTGGGTCGCTCAGTCGCTCTCTTGCTCGCTCAGCTGGCTGGACGGAGAGAGCGAATGAATGGCGAAGCTTCAAAGAACTAAACTTGGAAGCTTGGCCTTTGCAAACACATGACACAACTCGAGGCGCCCAATGTTCGATCTGATATCTTGCAACTCTTTAAGTCAGTCGGTTGGTGCTTTAGAAGCATGAGTCACGCACTAACAACTGGTGTTGCGTGCAACTCTGGCACTGGCTACTGTAAAAAATTTGCACCAAGTTCAGTTCGCACTGACTCTACTCAATTGCTTGCTTGCTCGTTCGTTTGCTCATCCGATTCGACAATGTAGCTCGACACCGACCGAGCTAAATCTAACCCAAGCTCGTGCCAACTTCAACTCACAAGGTCTACTCGACTGAACAGGACGTTTCTAACTGAAATAATCCAAGATCTAAATCTTTCTTTTTGCCAGGCTCGCTTAGGCATATAGGGAACGCGAGCACGTTAGAATTCCACGATTGTCTAACCAGCTAAGCAGAGCAAAAAAAGAGCCAGTGCCAGCTAAGGCGTGGTGGGTGCCAGTATGAAACAAGAGTGCGAGAGTGTGTGTTCGTTTGCTCCATTGTGATGCAGGCTCACTTGACTTCGAGTCGCGATCTCTCCCTTGACTTGTCGAGTTTTGTGCAATTGCTCAGACTGTCTGTTTCTTTGCTAAAAAGCTTGTGATCGATCTCTATCATCGTGCAAGAGTTGTTGTAGTTGTTGTTGGTGGTGTTGCTGCTGCTGCAAACACTCGACAATTCGGCGTAAATAACGGTACGACAGTCGGCATACTTTTTCACTGCTCTCTATGTCGTGTTACTAATATATTGAATCAATCAATGATCAGATTATCAATTCGTCTTTTGGCTTGACTCGACTCGACTTGGATATCGAATTGGCTCCACTTGCTTCAGGCTCATAACTGTTTGAGTCGAAGTTAGACTAGTGTGCTCGCACTTGCACTTGACTTGGATGCAGCCGATTTTCCGCTCATTAGATTTCATTCACGGCTCACTGCGTCAATCAATCAGTCAATCAAGCTCAACACAGATTCGCTGCGCTTGTTTGTCTCTTGATGTTTAGTTTCAATTCATTTCTCTCTCTCTCTCTCTCTCTCTTCCTTTTGTCTTTGCTGTTGTCATTTCTATTGTCTTACTGTTCGTGTCTGTTGTTATTATCATTGCTGTTGTTTTATTTCGTGCTCACTTGACCATAAATTGTTCATCTCGTTATTATTCTTCTATCTCTTGGAATGTTCGACTGGTGAATGACTGGCATTTGTCAATCCGTCCAGTCGATCACGATTTAACCAAGATTCGTGTCCATCAATGACCATCTCCTCGGAAAGACAGTTACAGCAGAACCCTTTCCAACAAAAAGACCATAATCACTCATATAAACACAACTACGGAGACGGGTTTATTGCACAACTAACCGTAAAATGAAAGCACCTTAATTTTGAGCAACAATAACAACAAAATGTCAACTCGTCGTTTGTTTTATATGCCGCAACACCCAGTGTCTTTGTTTTTGCACACTTCACCTAGAAATAATGAACAACAACAAACTCATTGATCGACAGATCTAACGAACCATACGTTTTGTCACAATTCTAAGTTCGAATCAACTATCTACCATTCAGGTGTGCGTTCGATCGTTTAAGTTTTTCACTGTGGGCTTTGTTTCTCATTGCAGCTTGAATCAAACAAAGTAATCAGCTTTTCTTCTCAGTCTCACTCACTTGCTGGACCATTTCATGCCATTGCTTCGAGTCTCTTGTTTGTGCAATACACAATTGCTACCGCTGATTTTGTTGTCAATATGTAATTGGTTCTGTACAGAGAGGAAGAGAAAAAGATTCAAAAGAAACGCCAATCGAAGTCGAAGAAGTAGAGGGTCTTAGTCGATGAAACAATTCGAGGACAACAACAGCAGCAACCTACGACGTAACGTAGCATAACGTTTGACGCCTTACAAAACTGTTTGTCTGTTTTCTCTCTTTCTCTCGATCGATATTATTATTGCTGCCTGAATTGCAGTACTTTGTGATGTGTAGGTTTGTGTGTGTGTGTGTTGAACGAAGCAACGAAATTACTTCGGTAAATCGCATCAGATCATCGAATCAGAGGCAAACAGCGAGTGAGAGAGCCGACAGTCCAGCTTACGAGATACAAGTCTATTTCGATTGGTTGTTGTACGTCAATAGTTGTCGTGTGCAACCTGTCAAGCTTGTTCTGTTCCATCTAACTCTCAGCGTGCATTTTCATGTTCAAGTTCACGTTCATGTTCATGCTCATACGGCGCCGCAGTTTTGTTGAACAACAGATGAAAAACAACAGCAACATTTGAGTTCTCCTTTTCTAACCAAGTGGTCAAAGTCAAGTCTTGTGTCGTTGCCATTGCTGCCAGTGCCGCTGCTGTGTGAGCTAAGATTACTTTTGTTAAGCCTTGGTACAGCACATTTACTCACTTGAGCTTCGTCAATCGCACCTGAGCAATGACGAGCATCAATGAAACCAGCAATGAGCAGCGAAAAGTTTGTATTGAAATTTTCGCTATCTCGTCCACTCGAGGACGAGCTTCAAACGAACGAAGGTGGAGCCTCAAAAGGTAGCTTAATACTTAGCTAAAGTCTTCGAGAGCCGCATAAGAATGCCGCCGAGATAAGAATGTTTCGGCGAGCTAGTTGCCGAAAGATAGATAGATTTGATTGAGATAGAGTTGGATGTAGAGAGGGAGAGAGAGAGAGAGGAGTCCATCACATCACAAACACAAATGCGTCCAATGCTCGTCCAATGTTTGTTGATGTATGTGTGCTAATGGCTGACACACAATCAAATATTGGTTTTAGAGTCACACACATTTGACAATTGGCTTTAGAACCGCAAGCAACAACGAACTGGAACCATTCAAGGTCGTTACGTTTGGTCAGCTAATTGAGTTTGCTAACAAAGTGTTTGCTACTCATTGAGACTTCTCTTTCCGTTTTCGACATACAACCCTGATTATTGCACAACTATAGTCACCGAGTCACTCTTGTGCATAATGTCCACTCGTTCATCATTATTAACTATTTAGTAATTGTCTTTGGTAGGCAACAATCAATATTGTTATTAATTTATTAAATCATTGAACTCATCCTCAAGGTGTGCTTCGTCTCAGCATTAGGTCAATTTATAGGAACTTCAAACGAGCCGAAAATATGTATGCAAAACTATACAGGTGCCACTTGTCTACGAAAGTAGTTTCTGTGTGTTTGGTGCTGTCGATTCACGTGCACACAACAATATCGGCGTGGTCTATAGCACCCAACGGTCAATCATCCAATCGTTTACAACAGCCCATCAACACACTATCGTCAATTATTCAACAGCAACAGCAACAACATATGTCGGTGCCAATGACCACACAATCATCGTTGGTCACACAAGCTGCTCAATTAAACAACAACAACGAGCCCACGATTGCCTCAATGGCATCAATCAATCAATTTGCGGCACAAAATAACAATTTGTCATCGATCTCGATGAGTTTAGTCAATCAACAACAATCCAATACTGGCACCAACGATAATGAGCCAACGCCGTCGACGGCCACGATCAATAATCACAGTCATCGTCTATCGCAATCATCGATTTATGGTGGCAACGTCCATTATTCGCACAACAACAACGATATTGACAATCAGTTGTCGTCGTCATCATCCAAACCAGCACAATATGTTGATTCAACTGCACTGGTAAGTTCATCCAGTTTGATAAGTTTATAGAGTTGTGCTCTATCGTTAGCTCTGACACAAGCGAGACTGACGATCTTCACGGATCTTTGATTGATCTTGTGAGTGTGCAAGAGCTAAATGACCACAAGTGTGACCCACATATAACTTGACTGATCTTCATTTCACTGTGTTGAATTTACAGCTTGTTTGACATTTGACAAGTCGCTAAAGCTTGCCAGGTTATCTCGAAGACTTTCGAACCAAACGGAATCAAGTTCATCATCTTAAACGAGATCAACTTTCCATACAACTAACTCCTCATTAATAATTAAAACTCTCGTTCATTTTCATTACTCTCGAATTAGCGTGATCGTAACTCGTCTATGTCGTTGAGTCCAAAATCGCGTTCTGGTTTGCCGGAGTGTGCCACCCAACAGGTGTGCAATGCCATCTTTGTCAACATGAGCTACACCCAACGTTTGTGCGAATGCTCGTCGAATTATAATTGGAAATGTTCGTTCAATACAGACGCCCAAGACGGTCACACGATTGAGCTGACGAGAAAATATGACAAACGAGTGAGTTGCAACATTCTGCTTCGTTTTCTTTTTCATTATCTATATATTTTTTCACTCCACTCTTACTGAATATTAATTGACTTTAAAATCTGGTCTTGTTACTTGGTATTACATCATGTGATAGATCTATACACAAATCAAAACTTGCGAGCCTCTCAAAGAGGTCAGAGCGTGCAAATCGCCAACTGATTGGACACTTTTGGCGCTGCAAAGCGAACGTACAGGAAAGGCACACTACGTGGTCGTATGCAAATGTCCGACGTACGCACAATTGGAAGGTCCGTACACTCACAATCACCCGCCTTACGCCAACATACCTGGCATTCGAGTATATGGAATGTTGTGCGCTCATCAAACGGCACGATCGTCGCAATGTAAGTTCACTCAATCACTCACTCACTCACCAACAATTTCATTCATAAGCTTTATGCATCAAAGATCACACTGTGAGACTAACTGTGAGTGTTATTATATTCTCCTCATATCATTCACCTTATCGATGTTGATGATGAACGCGATATAGCTTATGCCGAACTCAATCCAAAGCTCACAATGTATCCAGAATTTCCATGGTCCGAATTGCACAAAGTCATGAATTCATCGAGTGTTATGTCGACCATCGAAGGTTTCTGAGAGATCGCCAATCAATTTTGACCCAAATTCATCCCACTGGACAGGATTCATTTGTTTCACTTCATTTGAAATGAACTATTGTGCTTTGTATTATTTCAGTGATTCGTTTTCATTGTGTGTATGTGTATGTATGGTTCACGTCGAACTAACTGTCGATGGCACGGCAAACTTACGTCGATACAACAATAGCGTCCAATCGTCAGACTCGAACAATGTTTTCGAAAAGGCCTTAAAAACAGATGGGTAATAATTTATTCAAATTGTATACACTTGAACCAATAGCAAATTTTGCATTCATGTATTGACACATTTGAAACAACAACAACATTTGAAGCAACAACAACATTTGAAGCAACAAATCACATTCAATAATACTGACTCAAATCACGCTTCGTCAAACAACAGCACACATAAACATCGATATGCTTGCACAATATATGCGGATCGGAATGAATTGTGACGCCACAGGTGTGACATAGCTTTTTCACTTCACAAACATCGACTTGTCGAAAATGAAATGCTGCTCTTCGATTGTGCGTGCTGTCATTGGTGGTCACGACGATCGCTTTATGTTCATACGATTGTGTGTTTGCTTGTTGACCATTGACATTAGGCGTCCACAGCTTTACTGCTGACTTGATTGGAGGTGTCTTGTTTCTGCTTAGATACACGCTTTTGATGACTTTTCGATTGTAAATGTGAACTCCAATAGTATGAGCCAATGAACAGTTTCTCGCACGCTTCACAATAGAATTTGCCCGGATTATTGATGCTGTGCCACTCTTGTTCGGGCTCTTGCATTGATGCGAGCAAATAGTCTGGTATGTTTGTGCCGTCAGCAATACACTGGACAGCTTCTATGGCGGGATTCTTGACAAACGCGTCCCATTTGATACTGTCGGACGCGTCCAATTTGAATATGGGCGGCAAGTCGCGCTGCGATTGTGCCAACATGCGTCGTCGTATCCATTTGATTTGTTTGTTAGCATAGCGGCGGGTGCTATGCTTGAGTTGATCGATTGATTCCTTCAATAGCTTTTGGCCCATTTCGCTTTGCTTACTCTCGTCGTCGGGCAACGTCAAATAGGCGTGAAACTCTTTGAATCCAATCGTTTGAAATATGCCTTTGGTGTAATCAGGGTCCAAGTTATTGCGCAATCGTTGCTTGTTGTAACGATCGTGGAATTCTTCGAGCTCCTCGATGAGACCTCGTTCGAGCATTGCATCAACACGTTGCTCCACAATTTTACTCAGGTGCTCTTTATCCGAATGAACCCAAAACACACACGTTGGCAAGTAGCGCAACGGACCACCACGACTGAATTTTCCGTTTAGATCGTTGAGCTCTTGCATGAGATCAGTGAAACTTGTCTGCTTTTGCTGCATGATTTGCAGACATCTAATAATGCGACGCTTGTCATGCGGATGATAAGTATGAGCCGATACTGGATCTACCTTCTCAAGAATTTTCCACAATTTCTCACTGGGTACGTCAGCAAATGCATCATTGAATATTGGTTTGTTGAACAACAGCTCAGGGTTCTCGTAGTCTTTGTCTGTGTGCCGGAGATTCGGATCAATTGCTTTCATTCGCTCAAATTCGTCCGATATAATATAATCTTTTGTTGATGGTTCGTCGTGGCTTAGAATAAAATTCTTCCATATGATCGACTCCAAATAATAATGTGTGCCACCCACAACAATTGGCAACTTGTTAGCTTTTAACAAATTGTCAATGATTTCGATGGCTTTGTCCCGAAAATCAACAATTGAATATCGCTCTAGTGGATCAACAAAATCAATCAGATGGTGCTTGACCAAACGTCGTTCCTCAGGGTTGACTTTGTTGGTCACAATATCGAGATTCTTATAAACTTGCATAGAATCGGCGCTGATTATTTCGCCACTGAATCGTTGGGCTAACTCGATGGCCAATTTGGACTTGCCGCATGCTGTGGCGCCGAGCACTACGACCAATGGCAATCGTCTTGTTGCATTGAGTGTCATGATCTTTGATAGAATTCGTCAGGGATGATCAAGTTAATGAATGTAATCATTCTCAATACTATTTGCATAAGATAATTTCATTATAAACGTGAAAAAATGATAACGATGTTCAATTCTTCGAAATGAAAACATGTGCCGCACATGCCGACTCTGGTGACTGGTGACACCTTGAATGTGCGACGCAAAACACAATCAGCTGATTCAGTTCTGTGTGAGTTCGTTTGCAAATCTGCGTGGGTCGTGAACTGAAAACAACAAACGCGCTTTGCAATCCACCCGATTCATAATACACCCTTCAGATTTTTTTTACCATTACAATTATAATTATTATTATTATCATTATTATTATGGTTCTTAGCAAATCAATTTAGGACACCACCACCAATCAAATACACATTCACAAACAAAATGTCCTCACGTGATATTCAGCAAACTTACGAGGCTGCCTGGTCTGATAGTGTACGCCAAGTGAATAGATTTGCCAAGGATCTGTTGAGTACACAGTCACGCAAAACAATCGAACAGTTGTCGAACAGTGTGCACGAATTCTATCATTCGATGAGCACACGTTTCGAGCGCAAATACATGTATCGTGGAATCACGAATGACGTCTTAGATCTTATCACTGACAATGTGGAACGCGCACTCAACGAGAAAATCTATCAGGTTATATTTGCTCGTATTATTAATGAGGACGAAGATAACAATATTGCGTTCCAGAAACGAATACGTTGCCTGAATTGGATTACGGCCGAGAATCTAGAGATTGACATCGATTTTCGGCATCCTGTTGTGCACGATCTCTTGGATCGGGCTATTAGTCAAATGATTGAAATGAATTCACGTACATCAACTATAGACAAATTAGACTGCATTGTTAGCTGTAGCAAGACTGTGTGTGAAATACTACAGGTCAATAGGACGGCTGCAGTGAGTGCCGATCAATTCTTACCCGCATTGGTATTTGTTGTCATTCAAGCTAATCCGCCAATGTTGCAGGCTGATATCAGATACATAACAAGTTTTGCGAATCCACGACGATTGATGTCAGGTGAGGCTGGCTATTATTTCACCAATTTATGTTGCGCCACCGAATTCATCGATAAGATCAATGGCACGTCACTCAACATGTCCGAAGAGCTGTTTCAAAGCTATTATCGCGGTGAAAGCGCGCCAAACAAAGACGATACTATGAACACATATCTTTGTGATGCCTTACGTACTACTTGTAGCAATCAAGCGGTTTTGTCCAATTTACGGCTCAAAAGTAATCATCGAAGTGCCGCCATCGACGAACTCATACAACAAATGGAGACTTACACAATGGAAACTCAGCGCAAGCTGGAGGAATTATTAGCCCCCATTGAGAGAATATTGCGTTCAACCAGTCCAAAAATCCCCACTCCCTATGTTGGTACACCCGGGATCGAATCGAACATACCGAGTTACTTACGTCAGAAAGTAATGGACACTATGCCTTTACTCATTGACATGGATGATATGCCCGTATCCAGTCCCAGTAATGTCGATTCAATGGTTGGCAGTAGTCAATAGTTAGGTGTCGCTACTCCCACTACCACTAAATCTAGTCAAGCTAGTTCCACGCCGGACAATCTTCTCGATTGAAACAATCATTTTTTCAATGCCTAAACATAGTCTCATGTTAAATATCTTGACATCATGATGGATTGGCAGAGAAGAATGTTGCGTTAGATGATCAATTGTCATTTCTATTATAGAATCATTATTAGGTTTCAAATATTTATTATAGAATTGTGTCATCAATTAGAATTCCAAGGATGTCAAGCAAAAAAGATGAGGAGGAGAGTAGAAGTTATGAAATAGATGAATGCAAATTTTTTCATCAAATATATCATTGAATGTTTTATTATTAAATTGAACTGGTCTAATGAATGACCGAATCGTCCATATCATGACCACCACTATGACTATACATGATAAATATCTGACGCACTTATGGAACCTACGAGACAATTCTACGAAGAAGTACGCGTGACGTTGACGACCACGATGTAATTGTTGCTAGTTGTCATTGACAAGCAACCAATGTTTCATAAACAATTTTGACTGCTTTTGATTAGCCAGCAACATAGATGCAGTCACACATTTATTGTCATTGAATGGTCTCGTTTAACGTGGCGCCCTTGAAATTGGCGTTGCTCACGTTGGCCTCAAGCAAATTACAGCCCGTAAGATCACAATTCGCTAGATCGGCACCTGTTAGCACGGCACCGTATAGATTACAATTTTGCAAATTAGCATTGTTGAGTGTGGCTCTGCGCAAATTAGCATAGGCCATTTGACTACCTTCAAGGTTACACGAGCGCATATTGGCACACTCAAATTGTGCCTTTGGTGAGCTGGGCAACGTATCGTACTGGGGCAAAAAATTGTTGTCGTATTGGGGCAGTAGCTGGTGATTTGGTTGCTGCAGCTGCCCCAACTGATGCTGCTGATCAGCAGCAGCGACATTATTATTATTATTGTTACTGTTGTGCTGTTGGTGATGTGGCGATGGATGTTGATGAGGATGATGATGTTGTTGATGTTGTATGGTGATTGCTCTTAAGTTGGCACCCTCAAGATTGGTGTGCCTGAGATTGGCGCCGGTCAATTTGACGCCTTCCAAATTGGCTTGTGATAGATCGGCACGTTCCAGGTTGGCCTGCGACAAGTCGGCTCCTTTGAGGCACGAACATTTAAGGTTAGCGTATTTGAGGTTCACAGAGCGTAGGTCCAATTTGGACAGATTGGCACCAGCCAAATTGAGTCCTTGAAAGCGCAATTCAGTGCCGCCAGGCGTTGACATGATAGCACGCACAACGTCACTACGTGTGAGTGGCGGCATTGTCTGTTCGTCGTTATTGTTAAGGCGGCTATTTTTATTATTATTGTCTAATGATAAATTTTTGGCTTTTATGAGATTGATTCTATCAATTTCTTCATCGAGTATTCGTATCAGCGAGCCAATATTGTAGAATTTGGCCTCTTCGCGTACACCATCCAAGTTGATGTTGTGATCAACGATGAGTTTGCCGTGCCTCAAGTAACCGAGTATGGGTTCAAAGTAAGTGGGACTTCGATCGATTAAATAAGCACCGTGTTCGTCTTGTAAACTGGGCGATTGATGACTAAACATGCGCGCTAACATTGAGCCTGGCTCTTTCGTACATAGCGTCGAGCGTGTTGTGACAAATTGGCGGCCGCCCACGTTCAGTTTGATCCATTCCTTATCGAATGGATTCATGATTGTTGTTGTTATTCTTGTTCTATTGTCTTATTGTATTATTATTTATATTGTGTGTCATAAACAAATTAGTACAAAGTTCATCACTAATTTCACAATCGATGATTGTTTTGTTATTTTTTTGTCGTTGTTGTTGTTTGTGTTTGACAAATGGACTCTAATCTTTGATATGATTGTTTATTCTACGTGATTGCTTTTGACGTGATCGTATGGCGACGATGACGATAACGATTGAGTCAACAGTTTGTATCGTTTGTCAAGATCGAAATCGTGTAAGAGCTGACTTTCGTTGTGTGTTGATCAAACTCTTTGAGGCGACTGTTGTCTTCAGGGTTAATGGCAACGACAAGCAACGGACTTTTGATTAAGTCAGGTTAGCGTCTTTGATGTGAACGATTGAAATCGACGAGTGTGATGTGAAACTTGTGTGTGCAGATTGATCGATGTTACACCATTGGCTAGTCATCGAGTGGCTAGTTGTTGTCGCTGCCTAGTTGTCGGTTACACTGACTATGCGTGTGTGTGTGTGTGTGTACGTATGTCAAGTCGGTCTGTAGGTCAGTAGTTGCGTTACTTGCGGCTGGCTAGCTAGCACAACGCAAATGCAACACAACAACAACAGCAGCAGTCTACTGGTACTGGTTGGCTTACTAACAACTTGCTTGCTCTTTCGTTGGCTCATTGAATGTTAAGCTGCCTAACTGACTGGCTCAGTGGCGCCACTAGCTTACCGGAGCTCCGCGCAACCAACGGACTCATGAGATGTGGTACGGTATGATGTACATGTGAATGCGTGGCCTGTCAAGCAAATTGTGTGAGTCTGGTCGAGCAGCAGGACGCCAGTGATATTAAGCAAGCTAGCGTTCAAGTCAGTGAAATAGTTAAAAAAAATAGATAATAATAAACAACAGCAAGAGTCTTGTCGCTATCGCTGCCACAACGGTGTTGCTTAGCGGTGTAATAATACTACTAGTGGCTGTGAGAAGTAGCGCCTGAGCGAACGAATGAGCTAGCGAGTGAAAGAAACAGCAACAACTTCTCTTTCTTTCCACTTGCTTCACTTGCTTTCGTGTGAGTGTTCAGCTGCTGTTGGCCCGTTGTCGATTGTGCCGTTGGCAAGCTTGCTCAATCAGAGCTTTGTTAAACCTTTGTCTGATTGATGTAACTGAAGCGAAGATATGTGTATGTGTGTTGCGTGAGGGTGTGTTTGTTTCTGGCTGCAGCTATTATTGGTTAGAGGTACAGTAAGAACACTACAATAGTCATATGCATTGTGGTCGGCATTGAGATCTTTTCTCGAGACTTTTTTTGCTATCCTTTCTTCCTAAGCTCACACAATTCAATTGCAAAAATAGTCGTTGGCGTTGTTGTTGATAATAATAACGAACACACGGTGTCCGGTTCTAACGCACTTGCTTGTTTGTGCATTCGAAAAAGGCTGTCAGATGTAGACAGACAGTCGAGTGACACAAGCACAGAGTGAAAGAGGCAGACATACACAACAACATAACAACAACAACAAAAAGCAGCAACTTAACTGTGTTGCCGCTGCTGCTAAGCTAGCTTAGCGAGTTGCGCAATAACAGACGAACTGCCGCGGCAACCCGTTTACTATGCGTTATGCTTGCTTGCTCTTTCGTCCGTCGCTAGATTGCCGCGACTGGCTTTGCTTCTGCTTCTGATGCCGCTGCTACGGCGGTTGCCGTTGTCGTTGCTAGTTGGCTGGCGGTCTCGGCGAATTGGTCTTGGCACACACGCATCGTGTGTGTGTGTGTGTGTGTGTGTGTGTGTGTGTTCGCGCTTGAGTCCGACTTAAGACCAGAGCTCAACTGGAATGCACGCACGCACAGCTTCGATGTAGCCCTTTGTATGTCATGCTGTCTTTGACAGAAGCAACGGCAACAGCGGTAGCGGCGAGATTTAGGTCAGAGACTCAACATACAATACAGAACAGCACAGCGCAGAAGAATTAAAGGCCACAATTTGGCACTGACACTAGGCCATGTCGACGGCGGCTTGAGATCCAACGCTAACGTTAGCCGCAGCGCTAGAATCAAAAGGTAGTGCAGCCGACGACAACTGCGCCTACGGTAAATGTCAGTCAGACAGATAAAACTGCAATTGCAATAGCGCCAGCGACAATGCTGGCGTTGCTGGCGTTGCTGCCGTTGCTGCAACAATATCTCATGATTCATGAAAATGCTCGCAACACTGACTGACTGACTGACATTCATACTTACATGTACTCACATCGGTAATACTCACACTTGTCGATGTGTACTGTGTTTATATTGGACTCTGTGTATTCGCTGTATTTGCACTGACAACTAACAACTGCGCTGGCAAGATGCTTAGCATTCCATGTATACATACAGACGAGCTCCGTAAAACGAATTGATTGCCAATAGCATCGATTCGTTTCTCCTCTTACATTCGAAATGTTTGTTGCATAATGGCCGAGTAGTGATTGAGTCCAGTGAGATGAGTCTATTGGATCTAGAAATTGCTAGTTTCGCGCTAGTTTTTATTTTATGCAGTTACATATTACAAAAGGTTTCCATCGAATCCGAATCCGCTCTACTTCCCCTTGATAGTTCCTCCATTTGAACATCCACAACTTCTCATTCTCTATTTATTATACTATTGAAGCTAGATACGCTCCGTATAAGAGAAGGTAAAATCTTGAAGGATGCCATGCCCTGGTGTAAAAAACAAGACTAGTTTATGAACGAATTTGATGAATTATGACTGAGATGATGGTCGATCTTGTGGCATCGCTCAATCGTATTGTCAGTTCAATTTTCTTATTGTCACATACTTTTGTTACCGAATCATAATTGCATCCACATCATGATCTTGATAAATTAAATTTTAAGAAAGGACGATATTTCGGCTTGGGCTCAATATTTTTGTTTTACCAAGATCAGTATTTTAATAAAATCACTATTCAAAGGGCCGAGCTTTTGTTTATATCGAGATTTTTCTGTCTTGAATTTCAGGTATGACCATGGCATATCGCACGTGTCACAAAAAAACCTCTCTCCCTCTCTCACACACACAAAAACACGCACATAATACTTTAGATACAAGCACACGATAGCAATGCGTGTTCGCCTCGGGTTACGTAAAGTGTGTCACTCATTGGCCGACACTGCTTGTGAAAGAGTGAGCTGATTTAGGTCACGAAGACCGACCGTCAGACTGTGTTCGCTGCAAACACTTCAGCATCTCACGAAACTTCAATTCGTTCGCGTACGTACATACGTGCTGCACAGTTTGCGCCTGACAACGCATCGAGTGAGTGATGATGCACGAGTCGACGCACGAGCTATCTTAGGCGAGAAATGAGGCCACTGGCTGCCAACTAGCACAATATCGTTCTCATTGATAAATCTGTATTCGTCAAAATCGGCCACAAAGGTTATGCGATTACAAACACACATCATCCTTTCAACACTACAAATTATGCACAATTACGTTATCTCGTCTTGTTTTTGTCCGGTCCAGCTAGTGCGAAATTAATAATTGATCAAGTCGGGATTCCATTTTCATGATGTCAATTCGTTTTCTGGACAGTCACTGGTCTTTCAATGAAGGACAGTTGAATGATAGCCAGATGAGCAGGCACTGATGAATGCAAAGAC
>JAIFTH010000392.1:0-30591 GCA_019968535.1 Fragariocoptes setiger
CGCACACACACACACACACACACACACACACACACACACACACACACACACACAACAGACGTACCTGGCAGAACATTTGACGTACTTGGCAGAATGATTTCTGATCAAAATGAAAGCTGAACAACATTGTCAACAACTCAGAAAATATTCACTGTTCACATTTGTCAAAGTGCGAGCAACAGCGCCAATTGAAATAAAGAACGCATGTAAACAATGTTAGAGAATTTTCCTCTAAAATGAATTTATCAACTTCATAAAGAATATTCAATAGACTGTTAGAAGTTTACGTTTCACAATCGACATCGCAGACATTGCAAGTGATCGTAGGTGATCGCAAGTCAAGTTAGAAAAAATGCCACATTCTAAGAATCAAGAAAGTTGTGAGCTTTAACTAGTATATCAAACGATAGCAATAGCATTAGCAATGAGCTGGTGCAAGCAGCATTGGCACACATCATCAGCCTGTAAACAACAACAACACAAACAAAGACAACAAAAAAGGGATTGCATGCCATTGTTGTTGTTGGTGCTGTATTTGATCTCAAGCTGCTGTTGTTATGCCTACCAACATTCATCCGACCCAGATTCATATTTGCTTGTCGACAATTACAATCACAATCACAATCATAACAACACTAGTTATAGCCATATTAATGGCAATTATCGGCAGCAGCCAAAGCATCAAGCGAGGCAGTCAAATGACGACATTGCCGCAACAACAACCAAAACCACAAACACAACTACAGCCACAACAAGCGCGGGTCATTCAGCATCATCGACTGCTGACAACGGTGGCAACTCCAACATGTCTGCAACTCATGTTGACACTCACCAGCCGTTGTTGTTGATTATTCATGACACAAGCAACAGCAGTGGCAATGTCAATAATATCAATAACAATGACAGCAATAGTGATAACATTGGTGATGATTCCATTGCAGTGGCCTACTCGTTGCCCGTGTGGGAACAAATCACCTGGATTCTCATGTTTATGGCCATGATTGCGGTGGCGGCAGGCGGCAATTTAATCGTCATCTATATTGTGTTTGCCAATCACGAAATGAAATCGGTGACCAATTATTTTCTAGTCAATTTGTCGTTGGCCGACACAATGGTCTCAACACTCAACGTTATATTCAATTTTACGGGAATGCTCACGGGCAATTGGCCTTTCGGTGACACTTATTGCCGAATATCGAATTTCATTGCCATTCTATCGATTGCGGCGTCGGTGTTCACGCTGACGGCGATCTCGTGCGACAGGTGAGTCAATTTCATTATCATGACATACATATAGAATGCTGATGAACATTATTTTCATATGAATAATGCCTGTTCCTGTGCCTGATTGTCATTGCAATCATCATTTTGTCACGTTTGTCGTGTTGCATTTGTGAAACATGCAAACGACGATCATAACTTCGACGATCATTCACCGACAATCATCTTGTCGAGAGCTAAACTCGTCGAGGCTAACACTTGCATGAGAATTAGTGCGCAAGATTGGGGGGGGGGGGGACGTGACACAATGAGTTCCGTTCGCCGTCAGACCAAACACAATGCTATTCAGTGATCCGTATTAGACACACTTGTGTTAGCTAGCTAGCTGTCTTTCGTGAAATTTATCCTTTGTCGCGACTCGCAAGAACACGAGCAACTTTTTCGAGCTTGTTTCGCTTTCAATCTGTTGGCCAAGTTTCTGTTGCTGCTGATTGATTCCAATGTATCCATGATATGAATCGTGCCACAATGCATCGTTCGTTCGCTGATGATGAAGAGCATCGAGAGCGATCGTTTGGCTTCCAGCCATTGACTTAAATTTAGACTTGTACAACATGGTTCGTGCACAACATTGTTAACACTGTGTGTTTCGTCCGCTCTATTTCCGCTTGGAAGGAATCTTTTTGTTGCGACACTATCGTCTGAGTGTCGTCGAAAGCAACACATATACATTGTAATAATTCTCTGACTGTCGCCAGGCCTTCAGGGCGTGTGTGACGCTCGCTCAATCCTTCGCTAGTAATCGGAATCGTCAAAGAACCCATAATGAGGTGTTAATGACACTTCATACACGCATTGCAATGTACGCTCTAGCGTGCTACAGTGTAAGAGGGAGGTGCCAATGACGAATTGACATTTTCATTATCGTCAATGAAAGTTGTCCATCGAATCGACGACGACGACATCGATTAGCAGCTGTCTGGTCGTAAGCGAATCGTAAGCAAATCGAAAGAACATGATTATTTTCTCGTATCACGAGCAGCTTATTTTATCGACTCGAAAGTGAACTCGCCTGTTAACACCCGTTACTTATGAACATTGCCTTGCAATTGTAATGAGTCAATCTTCGACGATTATATCGACGCTCTGTAAGATGTTCTTACTTAATAACAGCGACATCGCTAGCTCACTATCTCGTTATAATTTTGACGCCATTTAATGTTTTGAAAGCATATTTTTGCACGCAATCATCAATTTTCTTTGTATATTGAAATGATCGCTCAATTCTATCTGACTCTGTGATTTTAGGCGTCACAACTTTGGCAAATACCACTTACACAAATTTCAACTCATGTTAAAGCGTGTGTATTTTTGCAAAACTCTTCTCTTGATGAAAATAATCACAAATGTCCCGTGTGTTGTCGATATCTAGCAAAAAATGAAAAAAAATCAACAGTAAAAGTACGAGCTCCACGATCAGAAACAAACCAAGGAACCAATGGCTGCTGCCATTGTATAAGAAATGCCAACGGAAGTGAGGAGGATTGAGCACGCAAAAGCTCAAGCTTAAGGTTCACTAGAGTGCCAGCTTAAGGTTATGGCTATGGCTATCGCTATGATGATGATGATGATGATGAGGAGGAAGGGGAGAAGGAGAAGGGGGAAGAGAGAGGAGCAGAGGGAGAGCCATTAGCGTTGCACGTTGAGTTGTTGATCGAATGAATTGTTTTGATGTGCGAATTGTTGTGAGAAATAATAATAAATGGACACACGCACACACGTTCAATATATAACAGCGATTGTATTAGCATATCTGCTCTGAAGCTCGAGCTCAAGAAAGCATGAGGTTCACGCCAACATTGTGCGATTGTTTGTGTGATCCACAAGGGCCAAAGTGGCCTCCCAATGCAAGCAGTGTACGCGTGAATGTTCACTCTGTTTCGTTGTTCAGAGCTTCGAATGTTGAGCATCGAACGTCGAGTGTCCCGGTGGGTCATTTTGGGGCCCATCGTGCTTCGCTAATGGTCATCTTAAACGCGTTAAGTTTGAGAGTTTAGTGCCACTAAGGGTATAACAGAGTGACGCAACGCAAAGTGGCGCAGCGCAGCACAAAGCAATACACCATAGTACGGCACAACATGGCAGAGTTAGCACACCAACTTGACTGCACCAAAAAACCGACGCATCAAACCAACGAAAAGCAAGCGAACGAACGAGCGAGCTAGCGAGAAAGAGTTAGTGTTTTCGTTTCCACTGAACTCATGCCGACCCGTAGCAAATGCACGCTAACCAAGTTCTTCAAGAATCTTTCTGTCCATATGTTCTTGTGTGCTTGCTTGTGTGTCAGCGTTGAATTGAGCAGACACTGACTAAGCAATGCGTTTCTTTTTCGCAACAACAATCTTAAACATTGACTTTTGAACTTTTGAACTCTTGTTCTGTTTTTTTCCTCTAAAACTTTCATCTCGAGCCTTTAACTTTCATCACCCTCTCTAGCATTCAACTAGAGAGGATGGAATACACAGCGTATCCAGCTATCTCTAGAGTCTGTTGTAGTTATCTGATACACGCTCGCACGCATTATACAACATTGAGATGCTTCTGTCCATTCCTCGTTCGTTTGTCTGTTCACACTCGTGAGCGTCAGCATGACACTTGTGTTGTGAAATGCGATGCGATGCGACGCGACTATGTGGCGAGCACCCTTTAGTCTAGTGAGCTATTAAGTGAGCTTACAAGTGAAATCTGTGTGTGAAAGTGTACGCGCTCGATCGATCGAGAAATCATCCTCATTCAGAAGCTCACTTGAGCGCTTGACTTGAGGAATGCACGAGTCAATTGTTTGTTATGTGCCTACAATTTCTACAAATTTGCTCACATCAAACACAGCGTTGTTGTTATCTAAAGCTCAAGCTCAAGCTCAAGCTCAAGTTAGAGCTCAAGCATAAACTCTAACTCCAACTCCAACTCCAACTCGAGAGAATCTCACTCTAAAGCATTTCGGACTATCTTCTCATAGTCAATTCAATTTTATTTAACACACACACATCTTGCATAATATAATCGAATCTATATCATGAGTCATGACTAGATCGAATGTATGGCCAATTGATTTTGATCGGATGTTATCTCTGTCTAACTGTGCAATCAATCACCCATCGATCGGTCGCTCATGTGTTATGCACGAGCACTGTTGTTCGTCGTTCGAATGGTGGCGAATGGCAATGTTAACAGGAAATTTATAGCTTGTCTTGTCGACAACAGTTCAACATTATTTTTTTCTGTGTGCTACTGCATTCCGAACGACTGTACTGTAACGAACGAGCGAGGATAATAACAAAGTGTAACAATTTTCTTTAATTTGTTCCTTCACTTTTATTGGTTGAATGAATTTTTATTTGTGTGGGCATATTCGTGAAAAGTTTGTCTCAATGTTTGTGCAAAAATTCGATGTTGGATGAACTCTGAATCTTTTCAGCTTGCCCTTTGGCTGGTTGAAGTTTGGTGAGATCATTCAGGCTGCAGCTTCACTCACTAAAGCTCGATAGAGTGCAATGAGCTGCCATCATAGCAAATCGAATGGAAAGATTGAAATAGACTCGCGCCCATCAACATTGAGCTTGACTTTTTCAGTTAATCCATTAGTCAGTCGATCGGTCGCCGCCGATCGACCGTCGGTGGGCCGCTTTCTCGCCTGGCCTCCCGCCCGCTCGCTCGATTAAGCGTCCTTTTGTTGCAAATGCCATGATATGGCATTCAACCCTTGCATTTTTAGCCACTTTCTGTGAGTGGGCGTGAATTATGTGCCGCCATCAGTAGTGAGTTATAGGTGAATCTGTGTGTGAAGTGGCCCAATTTGAGCCACTGAACAATAGATGCATACAAAAAGCGAGCATTAATTGGCATGGACTATTTGCACATCATTGGCAGCAGCCACAGCGCGAGAGCTTACTTGTAAGCTGGAGACACGTGCACTAATCATGTGCTTGCACGACAATTGATCAATGGCTACTTTGTTTCATCTTCTCTTCTTGCTTGATTTTGTTTTATTTTGCCTTGTTTTTGACTTGAATCTAACTGAACTGACTTTACTTAACTTAACTTCGCTCGAACCGCAACTTCATATATTACTATCATTTGTTTGCGTGATAGTGTTTCGAGCGAGAGTGAGTGTGTTGTCGAGAGATGGACCAAACTGACATTCACACTTATACAAGCACTGCATTCACTGTCACTCAGTCACATTGAGAAAGTGCCAATTTCAGTGGCACTCGATCGATCTTGTTGTTGCTTGTCTCGCAGCGACAACTGAGGCGTTACAATAGCAGTCAGAATGGGAGTCACACTTACTCACTACCGACGACTAGAGTGAGCGAGTGTCAAAAAATGACCACTTGGCATCAATTGGCCGCTAGCGATGCTTGCACGCAATTGTAATGTAATGTATTGAGGCTCGAGCCAACTAGCAGTTGTGAGTTGCTTGCTGAGGCTCTTCATAGCAACACCAACAGCAATATCAACATCAACACACTAGCAATCACACTTACAGTGGTAACAACTACAACTCTTACAACTGCTAGTCTTGCTACTGTTCGTGCGTGTGAGCTCCACTGACTGTGTGTCATACGGTTAGCGCCAATTTGTCGCACGATTGAGCATGACAGGCATCGACGGCAAGTTGACAACGAGTTGTGTTGTTGCGATTCGCACGTGACAAACGCATTTTGTGTGCTCGCCGACCAACCAAGCGAACAGAGCAAAGCAAAGTAGAACAAGACAGGACAAGCGAATCGAATATACAAGCACAAATTGTGGTCATTTCATTTCGTCTCATTTTGTTTCGTTTTGTCCTGTCCTGTCCTGTCCTGTCCTGTCCTGTTCTGTTCTGTCTTGCTCTGTATTATTCCGTTTCGTTCCATTTTGTGACAACTTTCACGCCAAACCACAAATTTACAGGCGCACACAATAACAAGCGAGAGAGCTGACAAACAGGCATACAGATTCAGTCAGACCGAGAGCAAAGACAAAATTGCGATTCCTATTATCGACCATTGGACCATTAGATTGGACTATTGACAAATCACAACAGTCTGATCGAATAATGAGCAGTGCATGTACAGTGACACAAGCAGTCAAAATATAGACAGCCAAGAAGGTGAGTGGAGAGAGAAAAGGGAAAGGGGACGAACTGTGAGACATAGCATCAATTGAATGTCACTATTTTCTGTTCCACCAAACTACATCAAGAAGGAATCGACCGACAGGAGGTGAAAGTCAATCTGTCGAGCTGATAAATTATGCCTGCCAAATGTCACCCTGTGGTCTGCAACCAATTAATGTCATCCAATGGTTAGTTGGATCGAAATAATATGCTTATAACCTGCGTCATGTAAGAAAATTCCCTTTCTAATCGCAATTTTAGCACAAATTGCACGACGAATGAGGCGCGACACGTGCTGGTCACAAGACTGGCAGTCAGTTTTAGCCTGCAAAGATGGCCTCATTTGCAACAACAATGCATGTCTTCGCCACAGAACAGACTTGGGTTGTCGCTAGAAATGCTAAATTTCGGCTCGAACCTGCACAAAGCAGACTGCGTACAGACTGGAAGCTTGAAGGAAGCTTGAGGTCCGTGAGGCCGTTCATAGCTGATGGCTTGTGGTTTGTAGCTCACAGCTTGCGGTTAGTGTGTATGCGTGACGATCACACTGACAGTGACAACACACAGTGACGACACACGACAAAAACAAAAGCCCATCAGACAATCTATTGGCTGCCTAATAAAATTGGCTACACACAAACAGTGAACGCCAGGTGAACAGTGAACGTGCACGAGTTGCACATGCTGTAGCAGCTGGTTAGTTGCTGGCTAGCTAGATAGATAAACACATCCATAGCATAGAGTGTACACACGGAGAGTAAGGTGGAGGTAAAGAAAAGAAACGAAAGTGTTGCAATGAGCGAACAAAAGCCTTAGACAAGGACGAACAGAAAACGAGGCAACAACAAAGCAGAATAAGCAAACAACGGGGGGCCAACAACACTATGCTTGGGTCACACGCTTTGTATCGATGTTTGCATCGACACCTGTACTGACCTGCAAGTGTCATGAGCTTGCACGAGCAGCACACACACACACAAAATGATTGTCACATGGATTGGTGTTTGGCGAAAGAAGAAAGTTAGTTGAGATCATCGTGGCGCCTCGGCTTCGAATCGGCTTGACAAGCCAAACGAAGAGTAGTCGTTAGCACGGCTAGCCTTCTTCTCATAGGCCTTTGCGTGTGTGCACGACAAAAGGGCACAAAAAAATGCAAAGACCCGCGATAAGCAGCTTATAACAATCGCTTGCTTGCTCTCTCTCTCTCTCTCTCTCTCTCTCTTTCTCTTTCTCTATCGTAGCTTTTGCATTCGGTGGCTGTGTTTCCACAAGTGCAATAAAAGAGTGAAGAAAGTTTATGCAACATAGTTTGAGAGTATAAAGCCAACAAAAATACGGCTGACTGACTGGTCCAATCCAATTCAACTCGATTCAATTCTACTCAGTCCATTCCTTTTCTTTTTCTTCTGGACTGCCACAGCCAATACAGCTCGTCTTTCGTCTAAAAGACGAGACCATTTACAGTCTAAACGCTGTCCGCAAATCTCTTGGGCTCGTGCACTAGATTGTATGCTCGACGGCTACGACAAATTGAAACACAACCTATGCTCGGTGAGCTGTGGCCAACACTTTAGGGTCAGACGAGCCACGGTTTGTTAACACCAATCCAAGCTCCTCCATTTGAATTGAAAAGGAAGAAACCACAATTGCAATTTATATTTTGCTGCCTGGTTCCTCGGTGAATGTGGTTCACACTCATACAATAACTGCTTGTTTGATGCGGCTCGATACAGAGCTCTGACGCAACCAGTGACCTTTCATCGGCTCGAGCCATTCATCCAACATTATACATTCCACATTCATAATTCGTGATAGCAGTTTCCCAGAATTCTTGATATGCATGCAGTGTGTGTGTGTGTGTGTGATAACTCAAACGATCCTTAGAGAACGATAAGATAAGATCGTGCTACATACGCGTAACAGACTTCAACAGTAGAGACTAAAATTGATTGATGTCACCAATCAAGGGCAAGTGCTTGCAATAAGTATAGTGTGAGTTTGGCTTTTTATCCACACTATTGTAGCTTGACAAATGATGCAAAATCTCAACCGAAATGAACCATGCAAAATAGTAGACGTGCGTACAAATGATGGCCACACATTGCAATGGCCACTTATCGTAACAATTTTGCATTCATTTGCATATCCATTTGAGTTTTTATACCATTTGTTGCCGAAGAAGATTGCGGCACCAATATTTGGCGTGCTAACACGCTATGTCGTTATGTCACGCTCAAATGTATGTCACCACAAGCATGAGTAAGTTATGTAAATACTCAACAGCAGCATTGAGGAGAGGCTGATGAGGGGACTCTCGAAAAAAACTTGATCTGCCCAGGACAAAGAGTTGACTCTTTGCCGCTTAGCTAATAGCTGACACGAAGGTGCAACATTAATAGATCAGCTACGAGGAGAGAAACGATGCAAAAACGAAGGCCATCAACATTTTAAATAAACACACACGCACTGACAATAACATTAATTGAAGCTCCCGTGTTGCATTGAAGCATGTAATTATCGCATGATATCAAAGCTCATCATTTACCGTGTGAGTCTAGAGACATTGTGTTGCGACGACGAGCAGCAAATAAGTGAACGAATTGGCTAATGTTGATGCAAAAACATCGACTATGATAATATTATTGGTGACGGTATGTGTGTGTGCCATTTTTCATTTGTACAACGTTTACGAATTTGCATATTTGCACCCACAGCAACAGCCGCATCAGGTATCATTGACATGCTTGCTTTGGTTTGGTTCGTTTGGGAAAAATTACTGACTCTACTTGGACTTGCACTCTCGAAGCCACTTTCAATTTTAGTCAAACTGTTTGACTTGACATTCACACAATCTCCGACAGTTCGATCGGCTGGCTGGCTGACTGACTGACTGATTGGCTGGCATCATTGGCTAGCCAGCTCGCTATTTCTCGACAAAAGATGCATCAAATCGAAGGTTAATTCGTGGAAAATTCAAGCAAAATTTAAACGATCGTCGATCAACGAGCTCTCATTGTTTGAGCAGTGCAAACATTGAGAGCCTCAATGTTTTAATGCTCGACTTTTGCTTGATAAATGCCTCGTAAGCATAGCTAATCTTCTCTGTGGCTTGCTCACATTGAGCTATCGAATGTCTGGAACTTAACTCAACTTGTCAGCCTCTCTTCTCTTTCACAGCAACAGCAACAGCAACACCAACACCAACAACAGCAAATTTAACGTAAAGATTCGATCAATGAACGTGAAACGTGCATTATATTGCGCGTAAAATGAACGCGGCAACTCAATGTCGTCATCGTTGCTGCTACATGAATTGATCTAACACAATCTAACTTATTACGTGAGACAAATGTACACGTAAAATGAACGAGATATAAGCTGAGACAAGCTTGCAGAAGCAATCCACATCGTCGATCACGAGCTCAAAGTCTCAAGCTTGATACGTTTCAACTCTGATGGATAAAACTTTGATAAATCTTTCGCTAGTCAAGCAAAGTCAAGCGATTTTCTTGCCAACTTGTCAACCGGTACACAATAGCATCTCATGCATGCGCTTTTCGCTGGCGTCGGCGGCACCGAAAATATAATCTTCGAAGCAACTCACACATCGCTAGCAAATTTGCCCTTTTATATAAATTCTTTTCAAGAGCTGATCATGTTGTTGCATCGCCATCGAGTGTTGTTTCTCTCATGACACAACGCTCGGAGGAGAGAATATTGGCTGCACGAACATTGCACGAATGTGTTGCTGCTGCGAACATTATTGCGAACAAGAACGAAGATTAATGCAAAAAAGAAATTCACTCAATGAAATCTTCGCAAAGTTAATCTTGGCAACACAAACAGTTGGCCTAACTTGACGATTGATATCTGCAAATGATCGAAATGTCCCATCGCTGCTAATTTTTTGCTGCTGGCTCAAAAAGAAAAACACAAGCAGCAAAACATGGAAGCGAAAAGAGGCCCCGATCATCGCCAATGCATCTTCATTGCTGCTATTTTCTTGTTTTTTTGGTGTTGCATTCATCGCAGTTAATGTTACACCCATTTCGCGCCAGTTCAAATTCATGTGACTATGACTGACTATGTGTGCCGTCTATCTCTCGCTTTCATTCTGCCTAATCAATACTGTCAGTCTGAATACTGTTTACGATTGAGCTAGATCCATGTTGTTTGCTTATTGCTTTAACTGGCCACCCATTTGTTCGATGTTTGATGAGTCGTCGTTTCGATCGTCATCTCGGCATTCAAAGCTGAGATTCAAACCCAAAGATGAGAGCTCATAAAAAGAGGACTTTCTTCAAATTCTACAACACAAAATGAGGCTCGCCAATGCAGACCGTCAGGCTCGAAAGAGAAAGCAAATGTGAATGCAATTGTTGTGCTGACGATCATTAGAAGATGTCACGGTCATTCCTGTTTCATTGAATGTAAGAATGCAGCATTCAGAAGAACCAACGTCGAGTGAAAAGCCAAAAAAAATATCATGGGGCAAGTCAAGTCAAGTGTTTGCAAGTTGCAAGATGGTAAAATTGCAAAATGTTGATAGTTGGGATCGTCTGTACAACTTGTCACCAACAACTGAACCACACTGAACGATGCTATGCTTACGACGCGTCTAGTGTCATTTGTGGCGCTTTACAAATGATTCTTTCTGTTTTCATTAAGCAAGTTGACGGCACTTTTTAGCTTACTCGACCATTTTGGCTCTTCGCTTGCGTAGTCGTCGTTGACATCTCCAACATTGGAATCACTTTGCTCTTTTGTTTGGCTGACACTTGCTCGTTGAGTTGCAAGTCAATTATGAGAAATCATGTTGTCGTCTGCTGTGCTGTGCTATGCTGTAACGACGACATGCAAACGACATAGAACGATACACAAGTGTGAATAATCACACAAGCAGTCGGTGTCATAGCAGCGAGATCTATTTTACTATTTTACTAATCCGTGGAGTGCTGTTTTACGAGATCACACACAGTTGTATCATTGTTCACACGCTCGTCACGACTCAACAAAAACAACCTTAATTTACTGGTAGCCTACAACCATGTGTCAACAACACCACTTCATGTTGTTTGTACACACAAATGAATGTTATAGCTTCACGGTTGACTTTTTGCTCATAGAATGAGAAGGCGTTGACTATTCAAAATTAGCGACAAGATTCGTGCTCACGTCTGACACACAAAAGCAGAGATTCGAAAGTGCACCGTTGAGGCCACAACACTGCTGAGGCTGCCAAATGAGTTCACTTTTCAAACTGAACTCTAGTCTGTTTTTGTTTGTGACAGATGCCTGCGAAAGGAACATGCTATTGAATGAATTGCACAATCATTTGTTTCCATCAGCTGGCCATTCATCCAATGTGTGTGGTGCACAAGCATTGAGTTCGGTTATGGCCTCAAATACTACTGACCTCCGCTCGTTGAATGGCGCTTTGTACAATCGTCGTGCCTATGAACAACACATCGTTCAATGAAGAACACACAATGAACCAGCAGCATTCATTAGTTGCTGCTGAGAATTTTTCGGCCGCTTGTTGGACAGACGGCTCAACGTATGACGCTCGCTATGACGGCACATCTAGTAACTGCAAATACATGTTGTCGTTTCTGACTTGGTGATCAGAGCACGATCAGATTACCAAGTTATCAATGGTGATTGTTAGTCCAACGTAACATTGTAGATTGGTGTTGTGCATTAAATTGTTCAATAATGACCTAAATTGACAACTCTTCAAAGGATTAATCTTCTTTCAAAGTTCAATGCACACATTCAGTGTTGGTGTCTGAGACAGACATGTCGCATATAAAGCGCATTACTTATTTCGTTTTTGCTTTTTGCTCTTTATTCATTCGCTGAAAATTAAGGACTACGATCTTTCTAAGAGTTACATTGACTTAAATAGTCGTAGTTCATATGCTATATTGTATATTGTTTGAAAGGAAAAAGAAAGAAGAATAAGATGAGCATGCTTGTTGACATGAAATGTCGATGCCACCGGAAAACGTGCTCATCAAAGGCGCGCGCGTTCGAATGTGCCATAGTGCGCCTAAGTAATCTTGGTGCATTAGAACCTGTGATTCACGCAACTAATTCATATCTTAAATCACTAAGATCGTTCCTTTGGAGGTTCCAATCGATTTTGGTGACTTAGTTTCTAAATATCAATTGATTTCACGCAATTCTAATGCATGAATTGGTTTTGATTGGTTATTGCTTAATCTAAGCAAGAACTGAGCGTAAGAACGCCAATCTCACGGAGGGCAAGAATTCTAACCGCATCGTTCACGACAAGACACACAGACAGACAAATGTAAAGGACGAGCAGGGTGTACGTAGGTTTAAATTCATTCATTTATAGTTGATCAGCGCCAATTTCCATTGGATAGAAATCAATGGCCAATGGCCATAAATAGCTAATGCTTACAGTACAATGTACGATGTGCAATGAACTATCGATCAATTCGATCAATAGAAGAGTCATACACACACATTAGGCTCACATTAGGCGACTTACAATCATTAGGTGACGCCTACACAACACGTGCACAGATTTACTTACTATGTTGTGAGTCTACATTGTAGACACACGAACATCCTGAAAGGATTTCTCAACTGGTCGCACACCTCGTGCACACACAAACACATGACAATAAGGTACATAGACAATGCATTCCAATTGCTCTTCTTCATGCAAGGCAGACATGAGGAGCTAACACAATGTGTTGAGTGACTGCACACTGCTTGCTATTTGACTAACGGCCTCCGTGTTTCAAAAGCAATGCAACTCGTTTTAGTCGTCAATTCAGGTTAGTTCGTCAGACTTACGTCGGCTGCTGAGCTGAGCTTTGAGGCCACACACACACACACACAATGTCTGTGCCAGCTATATGGGCGTCAAAGTGGGCGTACGAGCGGCGCGTCAAGCTGTACAATAGCGTGTGGAATCTCACACTTACTAGGCGTGCACTTACACATGCTAACGCTCATGCTCTCATAGACATAGAACGAACGCAGACGCAGAAGGAAGACTGGCTACGGCTGCTAGTGGCGCGTCAAATTGATTAACGTTATTACTGGCCTTGTGTTTGCTTGTGTAGGTGCTGCTATGTGTAACCTAAAGTTAGCTAGGTAGCTATAACTTGAGATATTGCATGCTTGTTGTTGGCAGCCTCTCTGGTCCCGAACGATTTGCGTAGTGGTGATGCTCGCTTGCCACCTCTACAGTTGACGATAACATTTGGCTGTAGTGAGCTAACCAGTCATCCAGTTGACTAGCTAGTGATACTAAACAAAACTAGACGACTCGCTTGCCTGCTTGCTTGACTGCCGACCGGCCTGCGATCCTCTGAGAAACCTTGGCTTGGTTCGCCTTGACTTGCTTTGCCTTGGAATCACCAATTCCACGTAACATTGCAACAAACCAACAGCCTGCTCGCTAGATGACTGGCTGGATGGCTCGCCAGATGGCTCGCTTGGTTGGCTCGATTTTGATGACGCACGCCCTAGTGAGGCGTGCCATTAATTTCAGCCAGCAAAGGGACACAAGCCAACAAACGAACGAACGAACGAACGAACGAACGAACGAACGAACGAATGAGTAAGCGTGTAAGTCAACAAAGAGCGTCTCTCGAACAGCAACCAACTCCAATGCAATGGGACGAACAATGAGCGAGCAACGAGCAACAAAGTGAACAGAAGAAGAGGAAAAACTAAGGATGAAATTTATTGCTCAAACAAACCAACTAAACGAATGAACGAATAGAAAGCAAACGAAGTTTGAACGATCGTCCAAAATGACAATTATACATTGTCTTGTTGTTGTTGTTCATTCTGTTGTTGAATCGAACGAATGCACAGCCTCAAACTTGCAAGTCCTCAAATGAACCCCACACAGCGGTGAGTGAGGCTCACAGCGTCCAACTGACGATAAGTGTGTTTGTTTGCTCTTTCATGTGAGTGTGTGTGTGTGTGTGTGTGCTCGTCGTTGTAAGTGATCGTCGTCATTTCTTGACACTTAAACACTTGACAACAGCGGCAGTACGCTAAGCTGTGATGTTGGCCGAGAGACAACTGCCGAAGTAGCCTTTGAATCTCTGGATGCCTTCGAGTATGAGATCGTCAAGTGTGAATGAGTACGCACGCACACACATTCATCCACTCTCTTAGCTAGCGTCTTTTATCTGTCGTCCGAACTTAGCTCGAGCTTGAGCTTGTCACAACACACAATTCAATTTCCACTTTATATGATCGACTGTCGTCCACAACTTAAACTGTCGTATACATCGAGTGTCATGCTATAGCCTCGGGATATAAAGTTTCTCCTCCCCCCTTCACTTGCAAGGACCTTTTCGTGCAGATCCGTGAATGAAGAACGTGAGAGGAGCGGCGCCTCAGTGTGAGATTTTGCAATAGAACAAACATTGGTTTGAGAACAAACTCAGCACCCGAAGTGTTCATTTCAGAGCACACACTATTTGTTAAAAAATTCATCAGCCAGTTCTACTGCCTTGTCTCCGAGCAATCATCATGCTTTTCCATCTCCTGTTCATTGCAGGAGTTAACAGGTGACGACGATACGAGAGATAGATAATCCATGATTACAATCCACCAGTCTGAAAAGTTCTATTTCAAGTTCTAGTTCAAGTTCGGTGTCATTGGGTTAGAAAACATTATCTCTGCTGCTGCTGCTGCTGTTACGGGATCTCATCATCACCAAACAATAGCGATACATTGTAGTAGTATTACAGTAACAATTCGAATGGATATGGTTATCACGAAACTACGTCCAAGTTGAGATACTTCTAGCTGAAATTGCAGCGTATAGGCCTGACGTAGCACGTTTGGAGGTTGCATTATCCAGCTATGGCCACTTTAATCTAGAAACATAGTCAATTCACACGTAATACGTGGCTGCTCACTTGGATGTCACGCGAATCGTGAATCGAATATGGATCAGTGTCTGCAACACATTCGACGCAAAATTGATCCATTTCCATCTCTCTAATTGAAAATAAACTTTGTCTACTAGTAAAACTAAACGAAATAAAACGAACCGCCGTTATCTAGTCTTATTTGCCTAGTATTGTTAAACGGCCAGATGTTCGTTTGGAGATCGACAAGTTTGTAACAACGCTAACTTTTGCACAGAACACTAAGTTGAGCAACAAAAACCCACTGACTAACATTCGAAGCTTAAAATGTCTTTCGTCATCGTGGCTGTCATTGTGATTGTTTGTATCATAAACAGTCATCCAGTCAGTTTGCACGTTCGCACGGACTATGGAGCTCAGCATTTGGCCAAAGCATTCGAGTGGCAGAGTTGTCACTTTCGCCGGACGGTCTAAGTTCCAAGTTCAACTGGCAACGTTAAACATTGTCTGTATTCAGTGTGTGTGTGTGTGTGTGTATGGCTACAGCAAAGTTTTGAACAAAAGTTAGAGCATACGGCCTCACATAGTTGAGCTCAAAATAAACTCGATTCAATTCAAGCCAACTGAACTCAACTATTGAGACTAACTATTGTTGCCAAAGTTGGTACGCCAAAGTTGACAGCTGTTTAAACTTTCAAGTTAGCCAAAATGTCTTTGTGAGTAACAATGACAAGTGAGACAGACAAGTGAGCATTGGGTCCCCAAGAGGCATACATTATTGTCAAGTTGTTGTTGTTGTTGTCCACTCACCACTATTCAAGCACAGTCGCGCAGCCAACAATCGAAATCAATGAGACACAAACAGGAAAACAACAACAAAAACAACAGCTTTAACTTGTACGCCAAATTCATAAACAGTTCAATAACTAAAGCCAACAAAAAATTTGTGTTGATGCATCAGTTCCAAGACGACATTCCAAGAGCAGTCAACACTGGAGAAAGTGATAGCGAGAAAGACCAATCAATCAGCTTTGTTTTTGTCAGACAAACTGTCATCGTCTAGTTGATCAACACCGAATCAACGCAAGCGATTCCCACATAACGATTTCAACTCGATTCAGCTTAGGCCAACTCATGAGGTTCATTCGATTCGTCGTTTGTTTACTCAATTGATTCGCTTGAAGCTGAAATGTCCGATTTGTGCTCATTTAATGATCGATATTTTCCAAAGCTTACACAAAATTTTCAGGGCCATAAATATTACAGCTCAAGAGATGTATACACGCAAAGTTCGACGTTGTCCAAATTGTGTTGAACTTGTTTCACATTGAGCTACTCTATGATTGAGCCACTCATTGAGTTAACACACTGGACGCTCGCGAGTGACAATGCTTTGAACAGAGAGGCCCAAAACTGTTAAGCCCAAAGCTACGGCCTTAACAGTGTTTCTTACAATAAAGTTCACTTTAGTTTATGGTGCCATTGTGAGTGTGGTGCTGTTGTGAACAAACAAGGGCCAAGATTTTTACCGAGATGAGACGAGCGTGAGCACGAGATAAAATTGACGAGAAGACAAGACAAAGTAAAGTGAGTCAAAGCAGTCACGTTGTTTCATATTGACATTGTATTCGATATAAGCGCCGTACGCTCAATACTCAATATCAATGTCGTCGTCTTCGTCATTGCACGTATCACAACAAGTAGAGGCAACATTATTGCACAGTTTGATTTTATTTCTCAGTATTTTGCAGCCAAACTTTTTCTGCTTAAGTTTTGTTGCTTTGGCTGTTCGATCTGGTTGTCGTCGACGAGCTGCCCAGCTAACTAGCTGAACGCTTGTACAGACACAATATATTCCACAGTTGAACATCAGGACACAACAGTAGACGCACGCACACCCGATAGACAAATGGCGCCCAATAGATGGGCGGTCCCATTCATTCTATGAGAGCAGTGTGCAACGGATCATCTCGCCATTGCCAGTAAATGGTCAGCTAATCGGTCCCGACTGGCCGTGTCGCGCCAACAGCAGCAACAACAATAGCAACAATGGCAACAACAACCACAACCACAACAACGACAACGTCACGCCATGCTGCTGCTGACTACGCTGGCCAATATCTTGAGACAGTTGAGTGAGCCAACAACTGAATGAGTGAGTAAGTAACTTGGACGATGCTTCTCTCTATTGTTAGTTTATTATTGTGGGGCTAGTGAGAGCATAAACAGGAGCCCCACCAACTGGTCTGACTTGCCACGAGCCAGAATAACAGAGACAGCAAATGACTTCGATCAACAGCCATTGAACTGTGATCTAACTGAGCCAAACAAATACAAATACATGGCAAATTGAATGGGGACGTGGAAGTGAGAGCAAAAAAGTGAACTCTCTTTCTCGTTCTCGTTCTCACGCTTACGCTTTGGCAATGTTCGCTTGCTTGCAATTTTGATCGTACACTATGTTTGTATGTGTTGCTGTGTGCGAAGGCGTGGCCAGTTAGATACCAAAACTAAGGCCAACATTGGTGGTGGCAACACTAGCGAGCCATAACTCATGATTCTATCGCTAGTCTTACTGGCTCGATCTCGCCATGGCCATTGCCATTGACTTGCTTGCACTGGGGCCGAAGTGAGGGAGAAAATCTATGAGGTGCTTGGCAACGACAGCGACCACTAAGGGGCCATCCAAGCTACGTGGGCCCAGCACAATAAGTGTAACGGCCCATTTCTTAATGCAAGCAGGCGAACGTTGCAAGAAAGCTGAGGCATTGTTTGCGTTTGCGTTTGCGTTTGCGTTCGCGTTTGTCTCTCCTTTCACACCGAACAGAGAAGAAAGTAAAAACAAAGGCCCCGATCGATAAGAATGGCCCATCGAACGAACGAACGAACGAACAAACTACAGTCAGAGTCAATACAAACGCCAACAAAGAGCATGAATTCATTTCTTCATCGTTCGTGCTTTTGCACTTGCTTGCTTGCTCGCTCTCTAGCTTGCTACTTGTCACAGTTACTTGTAACTTGCAACAACAACAACCCCATGATGTCATTGTGAGTAGTGCTGTGCCATTCATAATGCAAGACAGCGACACTAACAATTCATCGGATGTTCATTTTGAGTAAGCGAGTTAGCTATCAGATTAATGCCACAATGATTAAGGCTGCTAAAGTAATAGTGGCAAGACTTTGGCAGCGCCATCTAGCGTCTAACTGCAACTTCCGAAAGGTTTAGCCTTAGCAATAATAACGGGCAAACTTTTGTCAACTTGCGTGAAGACAAAGGGTTCGTCGGCTATCGATGAGTAGTGAGTAGTCCTTGCGACATCTACTACAGTTTGTTGATGGCCCCGATGAGTCTGCTAAAGGGCCTGTTCCGGAAGTGTGTACATGTGCCTGCTGCTTGTTGACTGCTTGCTTGTTTGTTGATAATAAATGAGAAACGGGCAGACTGACCTTCGTCGAGTGCTGCAACTTGCAACTAGCAACTAGCGAGCTTTACGATAGCCTATCATCAAGATCGATGCTCGAGAGCATAATGTTGGTTACATAAGTACGACGAATGTCATGACGCATGATGATTATTGCTTCCAGTGAGTAAGCAATAATAAGTACGCGTAAGGCGCTCAAGATGTGAGTGGTGCTCAAGGCACTGGCGATCCAGACATAGATCTAGTTGAGCTTCATTGAACTAAAGTAAGCCTTTCTCTCATCCTGTGACTAAGTTTGAGGCGAGCCAATTCTTGCGCTCGCTGTTGTTCTTTACAGTGCTCAGCTCATGAACATCCGCCCGGAAGGTTCATGGGCTAAATTTGTAGCTACGCCTACTACTGTTGCTAGTTGTTGTCGAGCGAGAGCTCATGAATGATCGATGACGAATCAATTGGTCACATCGATCGGATATCGGGCTCCACACACTTCAATTGGTTGCCCAATGGCCACTCACATGGATTTTGATTGGGTTCTTTTCTCTGATTGCCCTCTGAGCTACGACACACATTCATATCATCTGATGCAATCGCTTATATTACTAATAGTGCTTTTGATCGTATCGTATCATATCGCATCGATCACGGCATGGCTTACACGAAACGAGAGAATGATTCGTCTCGATCTCTACGAATAACTCTCTTCAAACATCACCCACACAACAAACAGTTACGTCAGCACTGACAATAACAATGCTACATTTTTGTTGTCGTTCACGAGCAGCTTCATCGATAGGCCAATCATTTACGGAAATGATCAATACGCGCACACACATACACGAATACCCTTTTCAACCTTTTCACTGATATGAGTTGTTGTCAATATTCTCTCGTCGTTTGTTCGTCCATCTTTCTTTTTGCTAATGTCAAGTCGTGTTCACGACTGTAAGCACGAGAGACAATGATAAATCATATGACCAAGACATTGATAAGGAAACAAAATCATTCGAGTTGATATAGCTGTCAAACTTTAGACTAAATTTCTCCTCTAAAATTAAATTTCTCTCTTCCTTGACACAATGACACAATGACCACTTTGGACAAAAAGATACAATGCTATAATTCATCCATTGAAGCCACGAATGTCGCAACGATCCGCACTCGGGTGGGTGCTCGCCATTTGGACTCTGTCGGTGGCGTTGGGCGCGCCCAATCTCATCTATTCGTCCGTAGTTGAATTGGAGGCAAACAAGAGCATTTGCACGATTGGTTGGCCCGATGGATTGGCACCTGTCAGCTCCTATGATCACATGTAAGATTATCTATAATAACAGTTCGTTTAAATAATATCACTCACAATTGTGCACTGTCAATTGTGGCTTATTTCTATTCTCTAATTCCCATCTCTAAACACACACCCACACATGTCTCTTTACTATAAACACAGATACAATGTTATTGTTTTAATTGTCACTTATATTGTGCCAATAGTCACTATGGCCGTTTTATATTACAGGGTAATCTTATAATCTAAATCGATCTTGATGAATCAACTGTTTGTGATCACTTGACACTAATCGACACTTGTACTCTGCATAAACATAATCTTACAGGTCGGCAGAGAACTGTGGGGCAGTGAAACGATCGGCGAAGACGCCGACAAGGCACAACAAAAAGGAATTCTTGCCAAAAAGAAGGTAAGCTTTAGCTAACAAATGCAACTCGTCAATTATCGTCACACTGATTGCTATTTTAGTTGCCTGAAATAAACTAACGATTCACCCACTCACTCACTCATTCACTGACTCGATGATGACTCGATAGATTGTGAAAATGATGATCGTTGTGGTATCGATATTTGCATTGTGCTGGCTACCGTATCATGTGGTGTTCGTTGCCAGTTACTACTTTCCAGGTCACGTGGATCAGCGCACTTATTTGTTTATGTATTGGCTGGCCATGTCAAATTCAATGTATAATCCGATAATTATTTATTTCATGAATTCAAAGTAAGTGACAACTTGAGACTGAAACAACGACTGATACGAAAATCAATCAATCGACTTCTAATCATTTGATCGGTCTCTCTCTCTCTCTCTCTCTCTCTCTGTTTTCGTCAAGGTTTCGACGCGCCTTCCAAACTGTGTTCTGTAACTGCTGTGGTTTGGTGAAAAATTCCTCTCCGTCCGATCAATTGCGCAATCGTGTGCAGCAGTACACAATCACGGCCTCACAATCGGTGGTAGTCCATCGAGCGCCTCATTCGTTGTTGTCGGCATCGAACGTGAACTCGAATTCGAGCGCTAATTCGTTGGCCGCACGCCAACGTAGCTTGGCGTGGGCCGCCACACGACAATTGCAGCACCAACAGAGAGTTGGCCAACAGCAAAATGGAGCCCTTGCCAATAATTTCGGCAACAATAGGACTGACTTTGGGGCCACGCTGGGCGCGATAAAAAAAGATCCATCTGCTGATGACGCTGGTGCTACTACTGCTGCTACTGCTGCTGCTGCTGACTCGCAAACTTTGCTGCAAGCTCAAACACAAGCTCAAATTGAAACTCAAACCATCAATGTAATGTCCAACATTGCACAATCAATTGAACAATCTATTGTTCAAGCAATTCCAACAACAACAACAACAGCCACTAACAATAGCAACAATGCCACCAATGTCAATGTCAGTGTTCTCAGTGTGGCTGCTACTCTTGTGGCGAAACCGCTGGCCAGCTTGACTGGTGCTTGTGCGACGGGTGTTAGCGGCACCGGCAGCAATGTTGCTGGCGACCCGAACGAACCCCAAGAGCTTCGGGCGCCATTATTGCGAGCAGCGCCAGAAGACAGTGACGCACCTGAGCGCGCGACCATTTGTTTCAAGTCCAGCGGAACGAACGATTCGACCATTGCCTTACCTCAATCTCAATCACAGCTCACTCAGTTACATCATGCACAAAATCAATCTCAGCCACAGCAATCTCAGTCTCAACATATGCGCCGGCAAGCATCCGACTCGACGGCGTCTGATTCAATGGAGTGTCGAATGGCAACGAATAACAGCGCCACCGCCAGCAGCAACAACACCAACAACAATAGCAATAATAATAATAATAATAACAAAAACGTTGTCTGGATTTGACATGCTCTTTCAGCTTAAAAACGATGCCTTCAACAGCACAATGAGCTATTTACAGCAACATCTTACACAACTCATACTTCACACTGGCATCTTCGCTCTTCTTATTGATCACATTCACATTGTACATTTACATTGTTGTATCATTGATGGTTGGTAACGGCGTTACGTGGACACGAGCGCGCGATATTGCGCGACTCGTTGTGGAAATTTTCGTTTTTTGTTTGTCAACGCCATATATGTTATTGTTATTGTTCTGTATTGTGAAAAGAAATAGAAGTGAAGTTGACTCAAATTACAGTTTCTTTCCTCTGTGAACATTTTCAAAATAAATGATGATAAGTTATGTAAGCATGCTGTGATTTCGATTTTATTTGCTGATCTTTGTTTGCCACCATAGCGTAGAATAATGCGTCGTGATCAAACTACAGACAACTTATTGCTGAATCTTTTCATGTAATTGATAACTACCGAATTGGAGCGACGAGCGCCTCTGCACATATAATCCAGTACATGCATGTGAACAATTGTTTCGATAACAATTCAACTTGGTCGTTGGTCGTTGAACTTGAGACCAATTCAAAATGATAAATTATTGTTGAATTACACGTTGAACATTAGCGCATAAGTCTTGCACAATGTCGTGCGACAATCGACATTTCTTTGCATAGATTGGAATTATCATTATTCTAATGCAAACGATTTACAAGACACTCAAGGTCAAGCAGGATATTTCGAACAAAGAAATTCCAAAATGATGCCCTTAATCGAACTTCCCGTTCAGATGTTAGATTCAATGTTGTTCACAACACTTGACACTACAGTCCGTGTGATCCTCTTTCGAAGACTTGAACATTGACGCTCAATATTGTTGAAATTGATCGATCGTCACAATCTTCACAAGTTTAATTCTTTCTTCCCAGTTTCTTCCCAATCGAACTGAAGCATCGACATCGACATGAACTTCAAATGCGATGTTAGCATGAACCAACTGTCTGGCTGCTAAAATCTAACATCAATATTCAAGTTCGTGTCATAGGACGCAGCTTGAATATTGATTGTAACGCAGCGAAATCAGTTGAACGTGAAAATGCACCTGTCACTGTGTCAATCATCATGAGGCCAGAGACGCCAGTTGCGTGTGTGAGTGTGAGTGTGCATGTGTGTTTGTGACCAGGTAAAGTTCGATTAATTCAACTGCTAAACATTTCGTCAATTGGAAACTTGCTTCTCCACTTGACGACGCTAAATCGATTGTGAATTAATGACTGTCACCGTCGCTTGCGTTGTCAGCAGAACAAGTTATATTTACGGCCATTGCTATGGCTGTACAGAAAGCATCTTGACGACAGTTGGCAAGTTCACTTGAAGAAGAGACTTTTGAGCTTGCCAAACAAAACTTTCTCGCTCGACTCTCAAAGATTCTGTAGGCCAAATCTGGCACATATGCTAAACAAAAACTAAGAGTACCTGTCAGTGGGCGCCACATTAGTTTCAGTTTGACGATCGCAGCTCCCGTGGGGCCAGCTCGTAGCGTTAAGAGAGTTCACTCGTTGGAACTAGCAAACGAATCTGTCGAGCTTCATTCAAGCCTGACACAAGATTGAATGGATGTGGGTGCGTACGATTTGAACGAGTTGTTCAGTTAACGACCAAATCGCTTGCGATTGTTGTCGACTACGAGTTGGCTGGCGAGCCAACTCAATGATTGACTGGCCTGTAGCTCACTCGTGATGTCAGCTTGCGTGAAATTGTGTGTCTGACTCTGAACTCGATCCAACTTTCACCGATGTCGCCTTCAATAACAAGCTCATTCTGCTGTTATAAACACACGCACTTGCGTCTGCCTCACGTACCTTTTGTTTGTGGCATAAACAGAAGAGGGCGCGCGTCTGTACGCATCGATCAAAATCAAAGCCAATCGAGGTGCGCGCATCCATCATCGCTTAACCTATTCTTCTTTCCTCTTTCGCCTCTGAAATAAATGACTTCTTGAATCGATGGCCTGATTCGGAAACGTAAATTTTCGTATATGACAGTGTCTCCACCTATCGTTAGACTTGTCAACGAGAGGCCTTACGGCAATCAACCTTATACAGATGAAGGATGCTCACGAATTAAAGGGTGATCATGACCTTGTCGTCCAAACAAACGAAAAAGAGCGAGCATATGACGCTATGTGCTTGAATGGGACAGATTGTACTTTATTCTTGTTCTGTGTGCGAGTGCAGTTGTTCGATGCTAGTTCTGCAAAGTTGGTCGAACCGTGCTGTGCTGTGTTCTTTCACCGATGATTTGTGTGTGCGTGTGTGAGTGCGTCTACCACCAAATTTTTTCTTTACCAAAGTTTTTTTAGGGGGCCAGACTTTCTTTTTTCTAAGGGGCTGGGGAACCTGAAAAATAAATTAACTTACCTGAGGATTTTAGAGAGAAAGAGAGAGAGAGAGAGAGAGAGAGAACGAAAGAGAAAAAGAGAAAACGATTAGTGAAATAAGACTTGCGTTCGCCCGGCGAACGCACCTAGCCCGTCCACTATGTCCCAGTGAAAATGATATGCTTGCCATAGAAGTCAACGGGAGCTCAAAAATGCACTGCTCAAAGGCACAGTCATCTGTGCTTCTTTTATTTGTTTGGACGACTAAGTCATTGTCACCCTTTACAATTGGATTCGTTAGTCCTCAAAACAAATGAAAGAAGTGGAGATGATTGTAACTTTAAGAAGTGCATTCTTGAGCGTTAACTTGTATTGTTATCACCTATCTTAGATGAAACGACTGTCGCCAAGTGCACAATGAGAATCCTTCGGATCTTACTGTAAGGGATTTTATTGTACCAAGACACTTGACAAAATAATATTGTAGTCACAGCCTGCTGACTGACGGTGATATTTGTACTCAATTATCACTTAATCGTTGTGCTGGCGTTACTATGCGCAGAGGGAGAGAGAATCTATCCTTACACTTATCATCAAGCTAGTTTAAGACTTTCTTTTCACAGTTGTTCGTGTTGCTTGACTGTTGATGAGCTGCATGAGGCAGGTGTGATGGATTCAGATAGATATTGTGTGAAAACTGACTTGAGCCAACACTGAGAGAGATAAGATTCGTTCATGAAGATGAAGACTTTACATACGTGCACGATCGAGTCTATTCGTTTTCCTCAACGATCTCGAGATTGTCTCGACATAAATTTTTAATCTACCATATCTGGGATTGGCCGGCCAAAGGAGCCGATATGAATCCAATAGAAGAGCTTTGGGCATTATTGAAAGCAGCAATCATGGGCATCATAGACTCTTCTGGCAAAGTTAGAAATTTATGTCATTTTGTATCTATGTATGAAACTGTCCGGCCAATAATTAGGGAAGATCTCGATTTGACTACAGCACTTTTTGAATCGATGCCTAAACGAATTGCATCTACTATTGAGAACAATGGAAATTGGAGTAGATTCGCAATTGTAATAATTATCCAAATACACTTTTGTCTGAATATACTGTAAGAGGCCATGGCTATGTTCCATGCTCGTCAGATGGCGCTATGTACACGAATTGTGGACGAAGTGCGGCCACCATTTGTAAAAGATTCAACTAGCACGCGCAATGAAATCAAGTCAAACATACCAGGGTAGTAAAGACCGCCGTGGAAAAAAGACATTAAGAGGCAACCGGATGATAAGAAGAAAGGGATGCTTGACTGGGCACTGGAGATCGGTGGGTGTGGATCAAGATCGAAGACAGCAGGTGCGCACATCAATCGATGACGAGGCAGGAATGCTGACTTCTCGATTTACATTGCAAGCAGCGCGATGCAATCAACGTCGTCTCTGGGAAATATGCTGCGACTAAATGGATCCAACATTATTTAGGATGGCGCTAGCAACTCACTGTCATCGACCGATGTATGTTTGCGCGCTCTTATTTTTGTGTCAACATTTAGCAAGAGAGCAGACGAAGTCGAAATAAAGTTCTTTGTCACTAATGAGCCAGTGCTTGCACTGCAATATGTAACGATGGCATGTGTACGTGTCTATGTGTACGTGCATTGGTCGTTTGGTCGGTCAACTGTCACCAGATCGTGATGTATGTTGGATGCACGTACACATCACACAAAACACTGCATCGCTTAGCGATGTCATCATTTGTCAGCCATCACAGCAGCCTACGTGACGCCAATGAAAGTCACCATTTTGACTGATGGCCATTTTGCTTGCATTGTGGTAACGTTGGCTGCATTCGGAGCGTTTCTGTTGTGCACTTGTCTTGGCGACGACAAGTGCAGCCACAATTCTAACACGTCGATGTCGGCATGAATGACGAGACGGTAAGCGATTGGCATCGATCAACGAGCGACAACAGCAACAACGATACTATCGAGACCAACTCAAGCAATGTTCACGACACAGCACAGGTCGTTAGTCGTCACGTCGCTTCTCATTATTAACAAGTTGGTTATTTGCTGCTACCAGCACACCAAATAACAACTTATCATATGCGTATGTGTAGACACTTGCAAGCTATCATGATGTGGTGTGTATTATTGAAACGCCACGCCGTCAAGAGAAACACTGTGGCAACGAAAAGAGGCGTAACAGCGGTGCACATCGCTAGCAACACCACCACCACCACCAGACCGACACAGCTAACCGGCACCGCCGACAGACGACATCACGACTTGACGCAAATGTCAGACAGCACGTACACACACACACGCACACACACACACACACACACACACACACACAGCTTGCAATGTAAGTAACTACCATTGTGCTACAATTATGTAATCACCATTCGCACCATTGTGTGATTGAAATGGTGATGTGTTATATGATTGAGCGTAAGATTGACATAGCACTTAATGTTTCGACGTCAAAAACGACTTAAGTGCATCAAGTGAACTGATAGTGAATTATATTCGCACAAGAAACACTTGGCCACACTCAAGGTGAAAGGTCTTATCGAAAGTGGAGGTTTTCATTCATTCATTCAATTTTTTCATCCGATTACACAATAGTTGGTGACATTACTGCGATTGTATTTGTGATTGTAATCTTGATTGTTATACCTGATTGTATACGGCGATTATATACAGTGGCTAAGCACGAGTGCACTCAATGCTCATATCTATCGAGCTTTATTTCAATTCGTTTCGTTTTATTCGCCATTTCGACAAGAAGACGAGATGGAGACGAGAATAGAAAAGGAAAAGTTTCATACAGAACTGATGAACGTTAACAAGCGAATCAAGTTCATTCGAAAGAGTGAAAGAAATCAATTTGAGTGAGCATCAATCCAAAGATAATCAAGAGGGAGAGAGAGAGGGAGGGAGAGAATGATGAATCAAAATAGTTTACAATGCTGATGAAATAAACAACGAATGAGAAAAAAAAGTAACTTGGTTTGATAAGCTTCACTCAATAAACTTATCCAGTTGCTAAGTGACTCTCACTCACTCACTTTTAACCTTGAATGGCCATTGCATTGAGCTCACCTTTATTCTGCCAAAGAAATGATAATGCGTAAAGCACACAATGTTAGTTGTTGTTTTTATTCTTGTTGATTTTGCCTTCTTCAAATTCCTAGTGTGTATGTGTATGATTTTTGCGAGCCCGGCATAATGAACGAGCACGATTGAGTGAGCAAGTGGTGAATTGGAATTAGAATTAGAATCGGAGAGAATTGAAATTGATGAGTGAGTCTGGTGGGTGTTGCTATCGCCTTTGATGAGGCTATTCCTACAGATATGGCTCATCGTCTTATTCCTTATCGTAGTCGATGTCCCTGTTGCCAGTATTTCTACCGGCACCAGTGTCAATGTCAATGTCAACATCAGTTCAATCTGCAAACAAGTAAGCGAACAAACGAGCGAGCGAGCAAGTGAATGAGTATCAAAATCAAACCAACAAAACTTAAGTAAAAGTTGTCAATGGCAATGGCAAAAAAAGTAGCAAAGATTCTTTCTTCTTCACTTCGAAGAGACAACCGTGTGTTCATTGACTCGACACGAACTCGTTCTACAACACTACCTACTGTTCTACCTCTAATGATGGCGCCTAATAAGCTATGAGCAGTCAGCCAATCAGCGAGCCAGCCAGACAGGCAGACAGGTGCCATGCAGATGACACAGACTCTATAAGTGCTGTACTTAACACTCGTATAACGAATGATTAGTGATGATGCGATGATCTCATCAAGCAAGAATGAAGGTTACCTACACCAAGTTGAATCGACAAGAGAATTTCTTCTGCTTCTTCTTCTTCGTTTTCTTCTTTCTCTTCATCTTCTATCGTTGATTCAAGTCATCGTATAGCTTGACTCTCTCAAACGCGACAGCCCTAACATCACGCAAATCAAAGGATGAGAAATAAAGATAAACTAACTATAAAAATCAAGTAATGCACACACGCATGATTGTCAAGTTTAATGATCGGCTTAGACTTACGTAATATTGTGTGATTGTAACGAGCACACTCTGAGGGCCTGTCTTGTTGTTAGCTTGTTGGCCCGACGTCCGGCTATACACACACACACACACACACGCTGAGCCACGCCACGCGTTCGCCGGCAATTAATCATCAGCCAGCAAGAGAGACAGAGAGATAGAGATAATTTAACGACGCACTTGCACTTGTAAACTGCATTTCGTTGTTTGTGTCAACATCGAGTGCTGATTTGAAAAATTTCGAGTCAAAATTTAAACTTAGGAGTAACGAGGGAGGGAGGGAGGGAGAGAGAGAGAATATGAATAAAATGGAGATAAATAAAAAACGTCCGACACTAAAACTAGTCGGGAGAGTTGAAAATGAAATTTGGCGGGTTCAAGCTATCTGTGTGTTATTATTTCACTTGCTGACTGACTGACTCGGGCGCTGATCTGACGTCATCAAGGTAGCTGAGGAATGAAAATCATGGGCAAGTTAGACGACATTTTGAATCGAATTATGTCGTCGACACTAGACAAAATAGAAAGTAATAACAACACGATTGAACTGGCCACTGTTTGAGACTGGCCAGTTCAACTTGGACTCGACACACACTTGTTGTAATTCGAGCCAAGTTGATATTGATTGTTGGCTAATTTACTGCCTCAGGTGTGGCCATAATAGTCTAGTTGGCTCTAGCAATTCATATTTGACGTCCAAAACTTCGCTTGTCGTTGTCGTAGTTGTCGACTTTTCGATGCAACAACGGCTGCGACCGTGTCGATAATGTGATCTTAATCGCCGGACGTTGCAGATTTCCGAGCCGATCACGCAGACAACGACAAGTGGACTGAGCAAAAAAGCAGTCACTTTTGCAACAACTGTGACTAACAACGAGTGACAATTTTTTGTCTTCAACTATCGCCTGTCGCTAGTCAAATGGTGACTAGTCGCCTGTTGTCTGCTGTTATCTGTCGTTTGTTGCCTGTTGACACAACTTGTTGACTAACTCATTTTAGCTCTGCATAACCAGCTCTACATATCAATCTGCCGACAATTTGCTCAGCAATGAGGCACACACTCACACCATTGCTCTTTCTCTCTTCCTTGCACTTGTTGCTTGCCACTTGCCACTCAAAATGAAGCCTTGAAATGCGACACCGGACGTTTGTTTGCTTTTTTTCTCTTCTCGCTCGCTCGTTTCATAAGCTCATTTCTGGTCTACAATGTGTGATTTTATGTAGCAACTTGTGTCAGCTTGTGCCTGTCTATCTGGCTGCCTAACTAACAAAGTGTGCTAAACTTTCGCATGTGTCCGCTCAGCTCAACTAAGCTTAGCTTTGTGCTGCCGACAAAGTGATGCAACGATCGACTTTCAACAACAACTCAATTTTCACTCTGACGCACGCCATTTGTTTGTCGAATTGTCGAATGCAAGACCAACATTCTCCACTCAAGCTCTGTCAATCGATAAATCTGTTGATCAATTATGCAATGAATATGGAGTTTAATCGATTGAGCTTAGTGTCATAAAATTGGTCTAAAAATCTACTTGAATAAATTTAGTTAACACTTTCGCTCACTCGAATAGGATCTGTGTGTTGTTTATTGTGTAACAGATGTTTTGTCATCAACTTGTCAATTAGTCTTGTGTTGCAATATTAATAGATTATAAAGACCAATAACAATGAAAAAGTGCATAATAAGTCAAACGATCTGTGATCAACTTGAATATCATAGATTCTTCGACAATAGACCTGCACAAGTATCTTTATTTTGTCGAATATTCATTGCACAGAATAAGTAATCAATAATGATATCGATGCACCATCCAATATTACAGCTGTAATCAGCTAGATAACTGAGTCACCATTAACAGACAGAGACAGACAACGGGACAGACGAGCAAAGCAAACACCTGATGGCTCAAGTAGCGAGGTCTCAGGCAGTCAAAGGCAAGCGACTCTTTGACTTCGACTATGGAGAGGATTGGAACTTTGGATCTTTTTGATAGATAGCATCTGTTGGATTTGACATCGAATGATATGATTTGTCAGGCGGATAGGTAAGCAATTTGTTCAACTTGTTACAAATAATTAGAATACGGATTTATGTGTGGGATATTTTAGCTATATATGTGTGTAAAGATGTGACTTTCGCAAGCCAATTATGTGATTATCAAGTTTGCATAAGGCGTTTATGATAATGAATCATCATATAATTTTTCATCGTATAGCAGGGCCGAAGTTGAGATGATTCTTGTCAACATGCCGGAGAATGAGCGCTCTACATCGCATGTGCTGGGTGCGTCACGCAGGAGCGAAGCTAAAAATGTTCTACGCAGCTTCCACAAGC
>JAIFTH010000393.1:0-30559 GCA_019968535.1 Fragariocoptes setiger
CACACACACACACACACACACACACACACACACACACACACACACACACACGCTCTGTGTATGCCACCAAATGTTAGTGTACACACATTTAGTAAAGCAATATACTTTAATATTGACAATCAGAGCGAGCTTGAGATTGAGATCGAGTCGACTTTATTGGTTCGTTCATAACATTGGGATGTACTATTCTACTATTGAACGAAGTGATGCGAGAGTGTGTGTACACCAACTATCTAATACCACTTGCCAACAATGCTAGAGAGATCACCATTGCCTCGACTTGTGAGTTCGTCTGTCCGTCCGTCCGTCTGTTCGTCGGTCTGTGTTAAGCGAGTAATGCGTGCAAAGCGTTATGTAAACATGGCTTTGTCGTTCGTGACAGATCTCGTTTTCTGCCTGCGTGTGTTATTATTATTATTATTATTATTATTATTATTATTATTATGTACTGTGTGTCTGAGTCTGTCTGTTTGTCATCGACAACTAATGTCTTTGCACGCTCTTTAGGCAAGGAAAGCCCAACTAAGGGACCAAAGCTATAGCATGCCAACTGCTAGGCAGCATGCCATGCTATAGCTTGCTGACCTGCTATAGCGTGCCCGTAGTCGCCGTCGTTGTTTGTTGCTATCGCCGACCGATTTGTCCTCAAGTTGAGTCGAGTCGTCTATCACATTCTCTTTGTAACCTTTGTAGATTTACTGCAACTCAAACTCGAATTCAAACTTTTGTGATTATTTAGCCCTCACTTGCTCGCTCGTTGATATTTGTCTTGCTAGTTGGTTGGTATTCGCATCTCGTCAATCCCTCATTCGTTGGTGTATCGAGCGTCGAGTGTCGAGTGATCTGACACGCAAACATGGTTATGCTGAATTGGTCCGTTGCATCGGTTCAATGGCCAGCGAGTGAGCGAGCGAGCGAGCAAGAGAAAGAGTCGTCGTCTCGTTGTAAATTCTACTCTCTCTCTCTCTCTCTCACGCGCGCTTTGTCGCTAACTGGCGCGCTCTCTTTCCGATCGGATTGTTGTCAATCCTGTGAGATCAAACCTAAAGCCGAACAAATTTTCCGTAATCCGTTTGATGGACTAGGCCCTGCCAACGAATGGCTTGTTCTTCAATCGGACCCATTGCAAGCGCCAGGGCGTCAATTGTTTGCACAACTAGTACACGAATCCTCGGCATAGCCGATGTTATTATTCTATCCCCATTCTAACTCTATCTTTCGCTGTCATTCTCTAGTAATATTGATTGAAATTTCCATCTAGATTCCTCATTCAATCTCGTTGCGACTTCTCTCTCACGCAGCGCCAAACAGCAATCAAATAGCGAGCACTGTACAGCCAATAGCAAATTTCCCAACAAATACCCACAGACTCGCAGACAAAGCGGCATATTTGGCAGCATTCTTAGGTGCCCTTGTAGCTGTGTGTGAACGTCGCTATTGGTCCCAATGTTACATTGAAGTTGGTAATTGGCGTTGCTCTTACACTCTTCACAGTCGCTCAAATCAGTTTCACACACGGTTAGTTGTTGTCTCGGTGTGTGCTCGACAACAGGAAGTGTGTCACAGCACTCTTGAGTCCCACGATAAAATTTGCAATTTCCGACCAAAACCAGTGTCTGATGTTGCCCTCATCTCGGCAGTTGTTTGTCTATTTCGTGCACGTTACTGTTGTCGTTGTCTATGCGTGTCCGAAGCCAATCTCTGCTGGCCAATGACAAGCTACGACAACTACGATCATTTTGTATGTTCTTGTTTGTTTCGCCTGCCAATGCCCATGCCTGCGTCTGTGTCTGTGTCTACGACATAGATCCTTTTTTGACTAGCCAGCTCATGTTGAACTCTATTGAAATACACGAGAGCTCGCATTAAACACACAAATAAAACTACGACCGTTCTTTCGAACGGCAAGCGTCCATTTTTGTCCAACAGTGATGTTCCCCACCCCAGCAACTCCCGCTTATAAACATAAAGAATGTAGAGCAGAGAGAATGAGAGGAGCCACGTTCGATCGTGAACTCGAAATAATCGTCGTGCCTTATCTTGTGACACAAATCAACTCGGAATTGTCGTAGTCACAAACGATAAGATGGAGAGATGATGATCGTATCGTATCGGTCGGTTCAATTTTGGTTTCGTTGGGCTATCATCACGCACATCGTAAAAAGAGTCAAATCGACCATTGCTGGCCATTGGCGCGTGCTAACTTGATAAAAGCAACAAGAGTTGAGCCAAAAGAGAGACTCCGTTTTCTTCTTTTTATTTTTTCCCGCCTGGCTCACTCGCACACACAATAAAGCTTCGTTTCAAATCAGGCCCAGCCAAACTTTAGCCTGGCTGCAATAGCTAGTAACTGCCTGACTAACTCGTTCATTGGCCTATTCGATTATTTGGCCTCAATGACGAACCAATGTCACCGACCAATGTGAGTCGACTCTCGTCGCTAACATGTCAATCTTGACACGTTCTTCTTCCTCATGTCCTGTGTGCGTCAACTTAGACTCTAATGGAACCGACATTAGCCGTGTGAGGCCAATTTAAGTGACGAGAAAAAACACTTTACACTCGTCGAGAGCCTTTGCTTTCTTTAACTTCTTTCACAACTTGGCGACTTTTCTTTTGTCGAGTGTTTGTTTCTATCACGCGAGCAGCCATTCGAGACCGCTTCTTTAGCTTTAGTTTTAGCTCTAGCTTCAGCTTTTAAGTGCTAGAAGATTGGTCTCATTCTTCTCCTTCCCTACCGGTTAGTCTTCTGTCGATAGTTAGGCAGACAGATCGACAGATAGATAAATAGATAAAAGCAATCGATTTTGGAAAAAAACACTCGAACAGTAAAGAACAAAAGAGCTTCGATTGGCTGCATGAAAAACTCTTCTATCTTTATCTCCGACTTTGATTTGTGGCTACCATTTCAACGTTGAACTTGACAACACGTCACACAAATGCCAACATTTTGAATTCTCAAAATTCACTTTGACTGATGAAAGAGAAATCACTTACTCACTCTCTTCAACTTTTATCACTTGTCTCACGCACTACTCTCGTTGCCTTCTTTCGGTGAGTAGTGTTTCCCGTTCACGAGCAACTGTACGACGCATGGCGGCGTGTTTGGAACGTTCAATTGACCTCCACTGAAGAGTATCCACATTTGAGGCCAGCGCACGCACGACGCGGATTCATCCACAAGGATATCATGGTAAGTTAGCTATCAAAGAGTTAAGACAGAGTTATTTTATCAGTTGTTGTCACTTCTCATAGCTATGAATCTATTTTCAATTTGTTCAGCGTATCATTTAGCGGCTCAATAAGCGGCTTGACATAGTTTGGCTCTCTACATATTGGAAGGAAGCACTCTTTCTTCCCATCAAACTAGGCAACTACTGTCGCACCACTGTCGAACAAATCTCGGCTTGAAATAGGATTAAGTTTATTCAAGTTTGTGCATGTTTTTTCGTCACTTTGGATGATTATCGAAATCTTGATCTTGCCGGTGTGAGTGTGCCAGTGTAAATCAACAAAATAGCTTGAGAAAAGTGAATACGTATGCGAAAAGACTGTTTAACTAGGTGCTACTGTATTCTAACTCACGATAATCTGATTCTGAACAAAAGATAGAGAGCACTCAAATAATTGGCCAACTTCGAAATGAAATTAATGATTTGCTATGAAGTGTTGTTGTCTGCGTGCATTCATCCGTTCGTGGTACATTTACAATGGACAGACACATAACTCAAAGGCGCTCCTGCATATTCTCAGCCATCTAAGCTTACAGATTAGGATCCACATTGTCATAGCTCACAGTTATAGCAACGCACTGCATCAACAAACTTCGCCATGGTCAAGCACCGACGCAAGAGTGTCAACGTGCTAATCAGTTATCTCTGAATGAGTGTACGAGTTGAGTATTAGCAGCAATCAAATAGATGGTTGATGCTACTAAAACATTAATGAGACTCTCAATTTCGAGGCTCACACGACTGAGTGAGCTGACCGCAAAAAAAAACAAGAGAACTGTGAGCATTGTGCCAAGCCACAATGTGGCACTGTCGAATTGCCACGCCCTGAGCGCAGGAACATAAACTGCCCTCATGGGCCGAGCCATTTTTTCTCTTTGCTTTATACGATAAGCTTTGTGTGATTATAGAGTTTGATGACGTTTGGTGTAGTGGCAGCACATGCACCACACATTGAGGCGCCTAAAATCGAAAGCAAACGAAGGAAAGAAAGAGATAAATCAAAGATTGCCTGGCCGCGTCCGCTCGAGTGATCACACAATTAGAAGTTCGTGCTCGGCTCAACTTTGGCTTCGTTTGTTCGTGGGACGAGGCTTGAAAAGTTCCTATTCCAAAACACAACACTACAATAGAGGAAACGATAACAATAGAGTTCATCATCTCTTTGTGTGAGTTTGTGTCGTTGCGAAAACGAAAACTGTGCTGTTAGACAACTGTGCGAGTGTTTGACACTGATGACGATTGTCATTGTTTGATTTCACTTCATTGTTGTTTGGCACTGTCTGTCTGTCTCGGGGAACATTGTGAACAGAGTGCGTGCCACGTGAAATGTCACACTAGCTTAGCAGCAAAGAATGCTAGTGCGTAAGAATAACATTGTAGATGTAGAAAGTGTTGAAAGCAAAGATGTGTAATTGTACAGTGAAACATGGACATGCTAACTTGAACAACTATGTTGCACAGGCTATACTTGTGTGTTTATTGTGACTCACAAGTCATATTGTCACCCAACACGTCGTTCTAGCTCTAACTCTAGTTACTGTTATCTCGTTCGTTATTCTCTAGCTATTGCTATTTAGTTAGTCGCTGTTGGTGTCAGTGTGGCCGCTGCCGTTTATCTAGTGTGCTGTTGGGGTCAGCGGGATAGCGGGTTGCTTTGAGTGTCACGTGCTCACAGTGACTCGATAGAGCAGTCGAGTTATGTCACCTCTATCGCATCATTGTTACAGTACGTGCAAGGTGGACCAAAAGAATGTTACCGACCAGTCAGAGACATGAAAAACGTACACATGACACGAATGGGGCGCCAACTGCCCTCAAACCATTAACTTAACCTCTTACTCACTTGTTCATGCTTTCGCAATACGTATGAGACTCTCTCAACCACTAGCCACACTACGAGTTAAGTGTGACACGGCCAGTTCTTGGCGAATATAGTGATGATGGTAATGATGATAGTCATGATTCTGTCTGTTGGACGTTGGATTTGCCCATTGCCCACTGTTGGTAGTCAACGTGCTGTACATTGTAGTGTATGTGTATGTGAACACTGTCATGATGTGTGTGACCAATATGTTCCCAATGTAATCGGCCCAATGTCTTGTCGTCGATTCTCACGCATACAGCATTAATATTTTGAGTATTGTTCACTCCATGTTGTGGTGGTAGCTGTACAACTGTGGCATACAGAGTGAGCACACAATAATGAACTCACTGACTTGCGGCCGCACAAATAGAGATTTCGGATTTTGGTCGCACAAGTTATTGATTATGAACGGATATGCATTTGATGAGGGCCGCCGAATCGCCGCTCAACGTCGCCTCGTCGTGCGTCGCGCACTGTCCATCGATCATCGGTCCCCTCCTCCCGGACAACAAACGACTAACACATACATGCACACACACACACGATACCGATATAGCTGCAGCCGCTTGTTCGTTTTCTTTCTATCACTATCGTCTATCTGTTTGTGATGAGGCACGATGAACTAGACCCTAGGATCCGGTCAGTGTGGCTTTATTATAGTTAATGTTACTGTCATTCTTGTTGTGTATACGAGGCAACCTCTAATGGGTTTCCGTTCGATCATGTCGTGCATGTTGTTGCTGGACATTTGGCCATAACAACTATCTTCTGTTCTGCTAGAGCACTAAATCCGAATTTTATGCCCCACAAACACACGCACACACACGCACACACACACACACACACACACACACACACACACAAGCTCATACATACACTGTAAGACAATGAATAGGTTCTGTTGTAGTACATACTGGCTGACCCTTGAGAGCACTTTTACGATGTCTCTGTTTATTATATTCCACTTTTCATACCAGAATCATGATAAAAGTCCTCGATACTGTTCGAGCATACGATTCCAATAATTGTCTCGTGAACTCATAGGAAGTGTATCTACGTATTTGCATTCTTTTTGTTTCTAATTGTCTAGTGTGTAGTTCCACTGATAGACAGGTTGCCATGAGAGATCGTGTACTGCGCTTATATCCTTTCGAAGCTTTGCTCTGAAGCACCATTAAAGTACGGCACGTCCTAGAATTGCTCACGATACGATGACACACATAGTCACTCAGTCATAAGTGCATGTGCTTAAACTGGAGACACGTACTCGAGGACTGAGGTACACGACGTAAACTACATACGCTATGTCGCTTTGTTTTGGCACACACAAACGCACACACACACCAACCGATGTGTAACTAATACTCACGTAGCACATTTGGACGATATCTGTTCGGTGTGATTAATCTCAAGTCACATTCTCATACTCTCTATTGCCCAAATTTCACTGTGTGACAGGTTCTGCCTAGACAAACTTGCGGCCTTTACACTCACACCATATTCATGGACAAATATCCTGGCGGAATGTCAAAACTAATCGCTAATATACAAGGCGGTGAGCTATTTCAAACGATTGTCCATCAACCTGTAAGTACTGATCACTCACACGGTGCAACAACTGATTGTCATTCTTATCACGTCAATCCAAGGCGCTGACTGGTTCTTAACACATTTCTTCACGCATGCATCATAGGTCAATATATTCATGACACACATGTCCAACTATGCCAACGATCGGCTGGCACTTTACACGTTTGGTTCGTTGATTAATTTTGTACACAAATGGACCAATCTGCGGCTCAAATTCGCTTCATCACCGCTCGAGCTTGGCCATATCTATTTCTCCCTGCATCCGGACGAGATCGAGCCTCTCTGGGTGGTGAGTACCAATCAACAAATATATCTAACAGCATCATATATATTTATGAATACGCATAATTTGCTAATCATAATTTCATGCAAAATACTTGAAATGAAAAATCATCCAGAATCCTTGCCTCGATAAGCGCCACATGGCCATTTGGTCACCTTTCAAATCGTGCCAATCCTTACCGTCGTTCGTGATCGTTGGGCCTCAGAAATCAGGCACCACTGCCTTACATACGTTTCTCAATTTGCATCCGAATCTGCTCACATCTCGTCCGAGCGAGGAGAACTTCGAGGAAGTGCAATTTTTCAACGACAAAAACTATTTCCGTGGACTCGATTGGTACATCGATCAATTTGCATCCAATCACTCAGACAAATCTTCCAAGACGTTTCCCATACACTCGACCAACAACATCACTGACAAATCCATGAAAAAGGTTTATTTCGAAAAAAGTGCCACTTATTTCGATCAGCCCAAAGTTCCACGTCGTATGCACTCTTTGTTGCCCAATGCCAAAATTGTAATTGTTCTTATTAGTCCGATAAGACGCGCCTACTCTTGGTATCAGGTACATTTCGGTCTACCTCATTTCAACTCATAAGCAGGCTTATGAGTGTTATGGACTAATATGAATAACTGATTAACATTTTACTTTCCTATCATTTTCTCCTTCTCCCACAATTTATCATGCAGCATGCGCGAGCGCACAAAGATCCTGCTGCCTTAAAATATTCCTTCTACAGGATCATTACTGCCGATAATGAGGCTCCACCAAGAGTTAGAGATCTACGAGATCGTTGTCTGACTCCGGGCCACTATGCAAATCATCTCAACAATTGGCTTTCCTATTACAGATCTGATCAGGTAGGCATTCTTTATGTTTGATCTGTCACGTTAATTCTATATCTAATAAGGCTGTCTTACATACTAATAATCTACCTTTCTACTCCGATCTGACCGTACCTTTATGAACAGCTAATTATTGTAGACGGCAATTGGTTCAGAGATAATCCGGCCCAAGTGTTAGATTCACTACAGTCATCACTGAATATACCTTCCATTCTTGACTATACAAACATATTGACATTTGATAAGCGTAAAGGATTCTTTTGTTACAAAACGACGCTGTCACAGCACTCTTTTCATGCAGACACCAACATGATCGACACTGTCAATCGTCACGAGACAAATGACGGTAAGGTTAAAGTCAACTGCCTGGGACCTGGAAAAGGAAGAGTGTATCCGAATATGGACTCAGACTCAGAAATTTTCTTACGACGTTACTATTTGCCACACAATAAGGCTTTGTTAGATTTACTCTCCAGACTTAACATTGATGCTCCATTATGGCTCAACGAAGATCTTGAATTTGTTTGACCATATTGAAATAAACAAGTATACCATTGTCATTATTAATGTTTTGTTCTATATTGGTATATTATCAATGGACACGTGTCAAGATCAGAGCTGATTTCGTAATCTCCTCACTTCTCTCGGTGGCAAGTTGATATAATATCGGTCAAAAACAGGAAGTCTAGTGAGCCAAAAAAATACACTGTTGTGAATGTGTAACTGCTTAAGCCAAAGATTCGAATTATTACCTAAATGGATCTACATAAACATAAGCGATTGAACACATCTTCTAATTTTATGCCTCAAAGTGCGAGTACAATAATCTGTCTATTACACTGTTGTTTAAATATAGATAACGCGAATTGTGCCAACTTGCATCTTCAAGAGATATCAAACTTTCACGGCCATTGGCATTCTAATATCATCGTCATTATATTATTATTATAATTATTATCGAATTCTTTCATGAATGCTTACAACCAACGAGTACCGCGAGGTTTGTGTGCTGTATGCTTAAAAAGATGATTGGCTGCCTTAAATGACACTATGACATGTATATATCACATGAATTGAATGCAATCATTTCTTCTTGTTAGCAAGTGCGACTAATTCGTCAATCACACGACGCAAATCATGACCATGCTTAAGTAACAATGCGCCATTAACCTCGCGATCACTGAAACCCATCTCACGTAAAGTGTCCAGATTATGCATCATTTTGTTGACATCATACTTGTCTTTGACGTGATTGTTAACTTTAGGGTAGAGAGGCGATCTAGATGTCGAAGAAGATTCGACAGTTTCCATTTCGGCCACCGTCTGTGAACTTATAAAGTTTCTCTTTGTGGGCTGTTGCGTAAGCACTTCGTGCTGCTGTTCATTAGACCAATTGGGTCTCTGACCAGTGGAACATTCAGTACTGTATTGATGTGGCGACGAGCTTGATTCAGAGTCACCAGACATTCTAGCACACTTGGGAGCTGAACTTGGGCCTGGAATCGGATCAGTAGATGTGTTAGCGAGAGAAGCAGAAAGAGTATCATCCAATTTGGAGAAAGTGCCATCAAGTTTGGAGAAGGCTGCATTCAACATCTTGCTCAAAGCTTCGGGCCAGACATCAACCAATGGGAACTGGTCCTCGAATCCCTCCAACTCATTGTTTCTGGCGACACCATGCAGAGTTTTCGGCTCCGTGCTTGTGCTAGCAGTACATGAGGCCTCGCGGTTTTCAACTTCTGAACCGATTGGTTCTCTCTTGATAGTAACATCGACCTCAGGTTCACGCACCTCAGGAGCCTGTGTATTGATGGGTTCGGTCATAGGAGAGCTTTCCTCTGCCTCATTGCTGTCAGTAGGAGTGTTTTCCTGTATTTCTGTCTCCTGAGTCTGTTGTGTCGAATCATCCATGTCATCATCATTCAAATCGGGGTTGGTGGTATTGGGAGTTGTCAAGTCGATAGGCGCAGAGCAAGAGTCCGAATAAAACGATGTATCAATTCGAGATCCCTCTTTTCGTCCACGACAGGTATCTGAAGCCGGAATATCATTGTTAGTATTGACTTCAGTAGCTTTGTTCGATTCCTCATTTTTCACCAGGTCCTTCATGGACACTGCATTTGAAAAATCTAACGTGACAGGATTAATCATTTCAAATTCATGATCGTAGAATTCATCGTCGCCGTCTGACGGTACCAAGTCGTCGTCCATGAATGATTCATCATTCAAGTCTGATTTCGATTTTGAAGTCGATGGACCAGTCACATTAGCGACATCTTTTTGCAAGTCGACTGATTCAAACTCGGGTACTTGAACTTCCTGAGACACTGTTGGCTTACGAATGAAACTGACATCACCGCTTTGTTGTAAGTTAATTGTTTCCGTGCTGTGTTTTAAGTCAACTGGTTGTTGTTGTTGAGGTTGAGGTTGTACGACAAACGGCGCAGGTTCGGCTATGTATGACGACTTGCTTCCTTTAGACTTGTCCGCTTTACCTGCCTTGTGCATTCTGCTGTTGGTAGTTAATCTGTCACTCGCGGTCTCCAGTACATCAATTACGGTGCCAGGTTGCAGTGGAGATCTCAACTTGAGCCACGAATGACGACGATTGTGTTTGGTACCACATTGATGTTTGCACGTTTCGCACATATCATAGTCGGGGCAGTTGATGCATTTGTAACGTATGCCGACGATATTTTCCTCACAAATGTCACATACGACATGTGGGTGTTTCACCAGCGATCTGTGCGGCGATTGTTGCAAAGCTGGTGCATCATCGACCGATACATCACCGGAACGAGAATTCTCGACTGATTTCTTGATAGATTTCTTAACCTTTTCGGCGACCATATCGACCAATCGATTAAGCGATTGCGGATCGATATCTTCCAAAGTGAGCATGTTTAGCTTATTGGTTGTATCGCTATTAGTTTTGATGTTGTCGGTGCTGAAGTCGTTATGGTTGCTGCTACTGGCCTGATTGGACTTGTCAAAAGTTTTTCGTCGAGGAACGTAACAATGCGAAGGATGATATGGGTCCGTTGGCCCCTGATTAAATGGGTCTGACGATATGATATATGAGCGTCTTCGAGTCTCGTAAACTGGTCTCCTTGAGGTGACCACAGGCATGATATTCTTAGTTGATATTAGACGAATGATTTTTTATAATTCTATGATGTTTCGATACTGTATAGAGATCTACTTGATATGCAGCGAAGAATCGAGTCGAATGAACATCGATATGTGAACTGAACATTCAAAATACAATGACTATAATAGCTGGTATATGAATCATAAAGCGATCTAACATCTCACATTGTTATGGTCTGAACACCCTCCACTCACAGGAGATCGCACCATCGACTCATGATGATAATAATTTGGGAGAGGAATTAAATGTAAAAGTGCAATAATAAATTTGCCCGTCGTGTTTCGTTATCGATGCTCGCATCATTTGTATGTATGAGTCCACAATTGTCCACATTGTGCGGAGAAGACTGAGCAAGTGGGTTATTGCATCAAAGAGTTAAAATTCCATAATCACGAAATTTCTGCTTTACTTGAGGCAGAACGAAATTTTTCTTAGTTCTAATCGGATTGATCACAGTTTAGGGTACTGTTTTATTAAAGTGAATTGAAAATAAAAATTCTTAATCGAATAGTCTGTACGGGGAAAACCTAGTAACACCAAAGATTCTGAGGCTCAGAATTTTAACACGCTCTTTGTTTACAGATTTGTGACTCGTGTTGTGTGCTCGTGAGTCACGAGGAGTGCTTGTCGAGTCGTGACTCACCGAGGCTTTGTTCGCGCGGCGCGCGGTATTCAAACTGGCAAGCTCGTATTGAAGTTCGATTCGAAGCTTACAATGTCAGCTCGTTGCGTATTGAATCAGAGATTAAATTTGTTCAAAAGATGGCAGCACTGCATCGGTGAAGAAAACGGTTGTTGTTGTTGCACCTGTCAGTCGGTTATCTAGTATGAGACTCAACTGACAGTAAGCTTGTTAGTGAGTTGGATAGATGGAATATGACCCGAAATATATTTGTCTACTGCTCATCCGCTTATGGTGATGGTGATGATGATGCAGTGCAACAGGAATAAGAATTATTAGAATGAAAAAGTCGACGATGTTAAGTAATTAGGATTGTCAGTGGATGGTCATAAATAATAGTGTGTGTGTGTGAGAGGCGAATGGACTTGCAACTCATGAATGGCGCACAGAGACAGCCATTTTTCCATTGATCGTTGCAGCAACAAATAGTTGGCCCATCAATTAGAACATTCGTTTGTGAGTCATTTTTGTTGTCAGCTGTTGCTGATAGCTGCCTTTGCCAAACAAGATGACTAACTCTATGCGGCTGTTGACTGGCTGAATGGCTGACAACTATGACGTTAAGCAAGCAAAATATATGATAACTTGAATGCGTGTGTGCAAACAATTAGCTGTAGATGGGCCATAAATCATTCAGACATCAGTGAGATGTGAGCAAGTGAGTGGCTAAAATATGGGTAACAATTAGTTAAGCAAGTGAGTAGACTACAACAAACAGTTGTGAATTAAGAGTGAAGCCAATAAAGTTGGTCGGTTATAAATCGGATGACTAACAGCTAAGTGAGCTAGCAAGCTTCGAAACGATGTAGAAACAAATGAGTGGATGATTTTTTTTTCAGTTTTTCCTAGCAATCTGACAGCTTTAGATTAATGTGGCAACAAGTGTTGGATGACGTTAGTTTGTTGTCGAATTTTTGCTGAAAATAATTCACCAATGAGGAACTAATCACCAGTTAAATGAATAAACTTTACTCAATTGATAAATTAATTAAATTGTCATCAGAATGTTTGATCAAAGCAAAAGAGTACAACTAGTGTCTTGCTGTTATTCACACCTTCTTGAGACCTTATGACACTCCTGTCGACCTGCTGGAAGTTTTGAAAGTCTGAGACATTTAGACATTCTAGGCTCAGCGAAGACATTCATTGCTGCTTGATAATGAGGCCACCAAAGTCGAAAGAATAAATAAAGTCGTTAAGTTTTGATCGAAAAAATAATTACTGTGAACAAACATAAAGCGTTGCAATGGTATCGGATAATGAGATTCTTGGAAGGACCAACTCATAGCGAAGTTCTATTTATTCATTTTATCACAAACATTGCACTAATATTTTTGCCATATTAATCTCGAATATTCCATCACGTTCCATTTCCATTTATTTCATCAGATTTGTGTGTTGAACTGTGATGAAATCTTCAATGCTGATCCCATCACAAAGAGAGCGGTGACATGCACCGTATTTATATCCAATGAATTTAGTTTTGAAAGAATGAGATAGCCGTCTTTTTGAAGTCAATTCTTAACTACAACAAGAAGAGAAACCTACATCAATTCACAAGTTTTTATGAAAGCTTATAATTTAGAAAACTCGTTAAACTTTGTTAGAATTGTCGCATAACTTTCGGTACAGTCATCGTTCAGACGTTAGTTTGTTCATCATTTTTTTACAATCTCTCGCGTGTTCAAAGTGATCAATCTTTTTCCTCCAAACCATGTCGTGTGTGTGTGTGTCGTTGTTGAATAGTTGCTGCTGTATCGAGTTAAATTGGACGTAGCGACCTATTGCTTGAACGAAGACAGCCACGATAATGATGATGATGCTGATGGTGATTGTTGATGGTTGCACCTGCCACCGCCCAAGTTGTTGTGCAATCTAACACACATTGAGTATTAATTTAAACTTTAGTTTAGACAACAAATCATCCAACCTTTGAACATCGGGCTCATATCATGACATGATGATGATGATCGTACGATCATGATGATGATGAGAATCATGATTGGTCGGCCAACGAACGCACACACCTGACCAGGGTCACTTTAATAGAATGTTGATAGAGCTTCAGCTACCTGACGTGAGCGCTACCGTGAACGTGCGGCGCTTAATTAAACGCCGACTTTGAGCTTTAAACGGACGACTATGAAACTGAAAGAGAAAAAGATGTCAACTAACGAAGAGAGAGAGAGAGAGAGAGAGAAACTATTGATGAATCTTGAAAGTCTCTCGGGCATTAAGTTGCTTTACGTTGAAGTGATAAACGATACGATCTACTAGCTACTCGAGAACTAACAACGTGAATAAGCTTCAATTTAAATTGGCTTCTTCACATTTAAACTCAAACGTCGCTTAAATTTAATGAAGACACAAATTATAGTTCACTGTATTGTGACAACAACGGCACTAACACTTGTGTCATCGTCTATGCTGCTATCTCATATGTGTCTAACAGCGGCTACAATCAGTGACAATCTTTTCAACTGAAACTGACACACGCGATTATTAATCATGATTACGATGTTCGCATTCAAGAAAAATCAAACTCGATTTGATTTAATGGGAAGAAGAGAGAGAGGGAGAAAATAAATGACAACTGAAATAAGATATACTACAACAACAACAAACACGATATTCATACAACTTGCTTGCTACTACTAGTTAACCATGCACCGAGCAAGTTGTCGCTAACAACTGATAATCACACATGCACAGTTTAGATGTTCATTGACACACGCACCTGTCACCTGTCCCTTGTGAATGTCCGCTTGTCCACCTGTCTGTCTGTCAAATTTTCGCTGTGTCGTTCATTATTAACAGACACAACATGTGGCCGCCTTTTTCTCCTTTTTGAAAAACAACGTTAGTAAACTGTCGTGTCCACTCGTTGTGTGGACAATCATCATTATTGTGATTGGTTCATTATCAGAATTAGTTTTATGAAAAATGTTAGAAATTTGTCTCTCATCGTTGTTTACATTCTTCAAACCATTGCACTAATCATTGAATTGATTTACGACATTCGTCGTACGACTCATAAATTCTACCCAATCAGCATTCGAGAAAAAAAATAGTTTCGAGAAACATTTATAACTATTGTTGGATACATTAGATGATGCATCCTCTCTCTCTCTCTCTCTCTCTCTCTCACCCTAACAGACTCTTTTCTAATCGACTGACTGACTACCACCTTGCTTGTTAATTTTTTTGCCCTGACTTGCTGTGATTATTTGTAGGAATATTCAAGTATGCTAAACTTTGGCTCAATGTTTCAACAATTACTACAATCATTTGCAACCTCCAACCCAATTAATCAATTAATCGTTGATAATGAATCTAATTAGACATGCGGAACTTAAGCTAATCAGTTGAGTGTATAACTGACCCTCAGTCACCCTTTAACTCTTTCGTCAATGAGCATGGACTAACAACACATTCTTATGCTGTCGGCAACTTTCCTTTGTTGTATACGCTTCATTTTCGGCATCTCAAATTCTCAAGTTCATTCGTCGTGAAAATCAGTCTACTTTCATTCATCGAAGAAGAAAATTAGCGCGCCAACACCATGTTTAGTTCATCGAAGACCTCGTTCGATTTTTTCGGCCAGTCAATTTGCAGTGCTTATCTCTTATTGTTGCTCCGAGAGAGTGAAACTCATCTATCTTCGTGGCCACTGACTCATGAATCAATGAAATTAGGAGTCTGCTTCGCAACAATCGGCCATAAATCTTGCTCTCGACATTCTTCTTGTTCGTTCAAACGTTTTGTCCCATGTATGATTTGGCGGTGCATCGTTTGGTTGTCGGCATCGTTGTTGTTGTTGTTGGCAACGTGAGGCCACTGTTAATAATAATAATAATTGGACACACAATAATGGTCAACGATCAACTTCAATGCCAAACAACGTGAGCTAGCATCACTGAATTCACCCAAAGTTACCTGACGTCAAGTTATGTGCAACGTGCGCTCTGAATTGTTGCTAGTTTACTTGCTGTTTGTAGTGGCCAATGGCCATACAAACCATCCATAAACTGGCCGCGAGTTCGCCGTCAAGTGAATCAAATTAACGAGCGTCTCCATATTGTTGTTTTCAACGCCTCATGATACCTTGCTAATACTATTACAATGGTGCACTAAAGAAAGCGATGTCAATGATCATAAATAGACAGGCCAATGAGGTTTCTTAAACAATGCATTAAATGCGCTGATTATGTTACGTCACAACAATATTACGTTTAGTTGAAAATATTGCTAGCAACTTTACGCTTTGCTGGACCATGTTGTGTTACATCACGTGAACGTCAGTTTAACTTAACTTTTCGATAAGTTGAGTGACGTGCACTGACCATGCTTTCATCACAGGTTCACCTGCTCTTTTTCTTTCTCTATCGTTTGATTGTCCATTGGTTTGAACTGTGGCTGTTGCTGTTGTTGTCTAGCCTCACTTACAGTGCGTTTTCGCAAGTATGCACGAGAAAAACAACCATTCGAGAGAAGAAAGACTACCACACCAAACAATGCTTAGGATTGCTTGCTAACAATCACCCAAAAGAAAAAGAAAAAGGAAACTGAACGCACGGATGGCACATAATTAAAAATATCATAAATTATGAGCCAATCTTAGAGCAGTGTTGATTGTTGCTGTTACGCCTATGACAGTTATTGCTACTGCTCCTGCTGCTATTGCTACTTAAACTAATGTTGTCACTATTCCAAACTATCTATTGAATGCCTACATTCAACAGTTCTTGCGTCACGGCGCTTGTTTACAGAGCATAGCAAAATAAACTAAACTAATATACGTGATCGTCAATGCAATTCTTTATTATTATTATTACCATTTCCACGTACATCATTCAAGAGCTAACATTCTCTCACTGTTGTTCGTTTCGGTTGACCATCTTCGTTGTAGTTGCTACTATTAGCTTATATGTTTGTTGATGCTTTCTGAAATATAATGACAACTTCAACCTTGAGTCGAGTGTGTTGTTTCATGCACAACAGCGCAATAGCTGACCAAGATAACAGTAACAACAATAACAGGCTTGTTGCGCTTAGCCGCATGATAATACTCGATATTATTACACAAACAGGTGATCGTTCACCAGGCGAACGATCAAATAAATATATTTATGAATAGATGATCAAACACAGACAAGCAAGATAGAATGGAACAAAAGCTAATGTCACAAGTGAAATAACGTCGCGTCTATCAATGTTGGACCGGAAGTTGCAAGTGCTGTCCCAATGGAAATTGATTGATCGTTATTCGAAAGCATATTATAGAAGCCTTTATATTTTTTAAAAATTTATTTTGCTGCTCAATCGTTAGCCCCAACATTTGTCAGTGTCGACATCTTGTGAAATTTTTTGAAGCTGTCTATTTGGTATAATTCTAGCGAAAAAACGGCATGCTTGTGACAAACTTATCAGGCCAGGTGACAAAAACGAATGCTGATTGCGAATCTAATTGATTTCGCAATCAACGTGAGTCACTCACATATTCTGTACCAGGTGGCTATGTTTAACTATTATTACTTAAAATGCTTCACATTGTACATAACAACTTGGAATGAAATGAGATGAGATGAAAATAGATTGAGATTTCAGTGATCAGCGAAAGATAACATCATCGTGGCCGTCGCTGCTGCTGCTGCTGCTGTTGCTCAAATGAATTGCCACCTCAGTTACGTAATGTGTCACATTGAGGATTGCACACTGACGCACATATACATGCTAGATTGACTTGTTTAAGAGAACACTCGGCATTACAAATGATGGCGTTCCTTAATGAGCTCACCTGACGAGAACGTTTAAGCTGTCTCTCGTTTGACATGTCGCTTTTTCCTCGTGATCTAATCTAACGCATGATAAAATGTTGATGGTCGTGCAGCATCAGCTTCACAACCGAATTATCTCTCTCTCTCTCTCTCTCTCTCTCTTTCCCTTTAGAACAAACTTTTTCTTTATAACCTTCCTTTAAGCGATTATTATAAGCAAGTGTTTGTGATGTTGTTTGCAATGGTGTTCGTTTGTTGATTTGTCATTTGAGTTTGAGTTCGCCACCTTGTGAGTCGTTTAGTTTGGTCGTTCAATCTAGTTGGTTCATCAATTTGATCCTCACTATAATGGCAGCCAGACGAGAAAGCATGTAGCTAAAAAGTTTAAGTTTACTCATCAAATGTCAGCAGATATAGTGGGTAGCAGCACCAGCAGCTGTCTGTCACTTGAGACTGACAGGTGAGCTAGTTAATTTTCACGATGTTTGAGATAAAAAAACAAAATGAAAAGTGTCGCTCTTTTTTGTTCAATCTTAATTCTCATCTCTTGCGTTTGTGATCCATTTCATAATAGTCATTTCCAATTCAATCACTGACCAACCACGACGATGACTGTGACGATGACTATCTCTAACTGCACTATGGTTGCATCACACTTAACTGTTGATTAACAACAGCCACTGAATCTATTTACACACATTAAATTCATACTTACACTTTTATACAAAAAGACTCATTCATTCACGAGCAACGAGCTTTACGATGTGTTCTCTAAGATTTGTATAAGTTTAAGAAGAGTCAGCAACTTCATAAGTTCACCTGTTAAGAAAGAAAGTGATGCGTCTTTCACACCTCATTGCGGGAAAATTGGAGAAGAATAGGGACTGCCACAATTGTAATGCTCGAGAACTGCAAACGAATGAACAATAATTCAATGTCCAAATGAGTTGCAGTTTAAAAATTCAACAGTTTCATTTAATGAGTGAGCAAAATACAATCAGGGGATGACGATAATATCGAACACGCTGTTTTTGTTATTGTTTCACTTTACATAGCTCAAAGCTTCTGAAGCAGCTTTGGTAATTTGACTAGTGGCAGTTGCATGCAGGAAAACAGGTTATATTCGTAACGTTAATTTACAACATTTTATCTACGCGGCATTCTATGTTGCTGTGTTCTGAAATGCAATGCGATTCGATTCGACACGACACGACACGACACGACACGATGTTATGTTATGTGAGCTGATACTGTGACAGACCTAAGGACGAGCTACACATTCATCACTCACTGAGCATAAGAAATGATCATGCTCAAGATTTATTTAATCAAGTATAAAGTCTGTGTGTCACCAGGCAAGTTCATCTGATGAGCGCCTCTATTTAAAGACACTGAATTCGTAATTAAGCTAAGAGCCTGCGTCAGTTATCCTCCTAATGCTGATTTCAGCATTCAATCAGTGTTCAATTTCAACTGTGTTACAGTTTAAACTTTACACTGTACTGTAAACACATTAGCTTGTTGGTGACATGATTGATGGATCGTTGTGCAATGAAATTATTCATGTGACCAAACAAAACAAACTCGAAGCAAGGCAATAAGAATACCCCACGATTCTTTAGTCGTATAGCTCTAATTGTAATCATAACTAGTGCAAGCTAGCTGTAGTAATTCGAGCTGAATGCTAAGTGGTATGGCTCACTATGCTCTGAGTGACACTCGCATCTAGAGTTCTGCTTAAACTCTAGATGCAATTGCTGACGGACGGACTGACGGACGAACAGACAACGAACAGACACGAATAGACTGTTGACACGAGCACATTATTGCACATAACATGCAATATTGTTGTGAAATATTCCCACGTAAACTTTTCTGCGTATAATTTAACTTTTCTTCATTAGCTGTGCAGCATAGAAAGAGCCTAGCATTGTTGATTAGACATTGATTAGCTAGTATTGAGTACTGCAGCAGTTGAGTCAGGCACACTCAACATTAGCATGTCTGTGGCATGTTACGCAACGACAAAACAATTTAATTTATACATTTACATTTCAGATTGTAACGTCGTTGTTAATCTGTCGATCGTTGTGTTATGTGTGCTGTGCTGTGTTGAATGCTTATTTGCTCATTGGTTTGCCTCAGGTGCCGCTACTGACGTAACTGTTGGCTGGGCGTGCGACTATTGCTTGTTTGCTCGTTACCTGGCCTGAAGCGACTGTGACTGTAACTACTGTCAAATCGAAACGAATATTTCCGCATGGAATATCGAAACGAAGGCCAACCATCGAGAGAACGAATGTGATGCCATGGCTGGCAACTTTTTGCCACCAACAGCAACTGTTCTTAAGCGGCCAACAAGCTGACAAGCGGCACACTTTGTGCACTGCAATGCACATTTTGATTCAAAAACATTTAACAGTCAAGAGAGCTTGCTAACATTCAATTTTGCTTAATTTAGCTTGACAAACAAAGCTCGTTCACCACATTGCTCGTCGCGACTGTCACTGGTGGTAGCCTCAGTGAACGAGCCCGTGTGTGTTTGACACACACACACACACACACACACACACCCACCCACCCACCCACCACTAGTGATATTGGGCAATGAGCATGCGATGAGCGTCGTCGTGAACACCTGTTGCCCACACACAGAGAATTGAATCGAGGGGAAATGAAGTGAGGTAAAAATAATGTACAGGTAGACATTAACTTTTTTCCATCCATTCATTCATTTAACTTTTTTTCCATTCTTTTCTTCTATCTGGCATCCGATGCTATTGGCAACAGTGATTTCAGAGAGAAAGATAACGAACCTTGAGAAATCAGCAGGTACGTGCACATACTGAATGTACGCGTTCGTGTTGTATGCACTCACACGCAGTAATGACACCATGTTGCGCCTTCGTTCGTTGAATCCAACAACAAAGGAGCAAAAATTTCACCACACGCAACTTTAGTGCCTAGATTTTAACACTAACTAAAAACTAATGTTTAAGGGCAGCAACGAAAGCGAAATAACGAAAGCGAAAAGTTACGGCAAAAATTGATGCAATCAATCGTTGCCAATTGCTAGGCAACTTTGGCTACTTTGTGCAGTGCTATGCTATGCTATGTTATGCTATGCTAATCGGTAGTGCACTTTGCAGTGTGTCGTCGCCGTCGTCTTCGTCTTCGTCTTCGTTCGTCAAGCTGCAAGCTTGCCGTACACAAGTCAAGTGAGCGTCGAACACATTCAAAGCACTGACAGCAACAACAATTAATTCTTTCTCTTTCATTCTGTGTGATAGCTTACGATCATTGAAGCCGGCGGACCACAGCAACGAAAAGTAACGAACGGGTTAACTGTGAGTGTGTGAGTTTGCAACTAAACTGACAAGACTGACGTTTAGCAGGCACTCAAGCAGCGTTAGTAAAAGACTAATAACAATGACGAAAGACTAATAACAAGGACACTCACGAGCTAAAGTTGTAAATTTAGCTTGAATCTTTTTCCAAGCTCGAGAAGCTTTTTTCCCAAGAATCGGTTGGATTCGAACTCGAAGGTTCCTCTTAAATCTGTTGCATTTTAACTCGCTTTAAATCATTCGAAGAGAAAGCGAGTTCGCTTTGATTCATTCGATTGCATCCTTCCGTCGATCGTTCTATCAGTTCGAGCTAAAGCTCAAGCTGCTTGCCGAGCAAATGCGAAAGCACGACATTACGAGCGATAGCAAGCAAGCGTGTGTGTGTGTGTGTGTGCATTCGTCGAGCTCGAGCTTCATTATGATTCGAATGTTGCTATCTTTTGCCATAGATCTTTCGCTCAATGTGTCTCACTGACATGTGAGTATGCTCGCGTGGTGTAATAAATTTCTTACACCATTATTTTTATCAACATTAGCAATGATGTTTTGCTATGCTTTGTCTTGCACTGTAACTGTCTAGTGAACTGAGCTTGCCAAACTTGAAAAGCTTGATCAAACTGGCAAGTGTGCGTGATGGCACAAGCAGCTCGGCAATAAGTGCTTTCGAGTGTAATATTAACCCGTTGAGGACTGACGCCAGTCAAGCTAGCAGGCGAGCCACCAAGGTCAAGGCGTGTATGTTCTCTCGGTTAGTTTCAGTTACAAACTTTTCTACCGCACAAGTACAAGCGTTATTTGTGCGCACCTGTGATCACAGCGGCGGCGGCGGCGGCGGCGGCGGCGGCGGCGGCGGCGGTGGCGGTGGCACATAGACAAACGCAACAACAACAACAGTGCGACAGTGTTGAGTAAGAGACAGACAGTGTGAGTGTGAGCTGCTCGAGTGAGTGAAGTAGAAAAGAAATGACAAGTGAAAAGTACAAGGCCAAGGCAAGAGTTATTGCCAAAACGGATCCCGAAACAACGAACGCAAGTGCACCCGTTGGGCGTTTGGCACTCAGCTGATCAGCTAGCTTTGGCAGCTGACAGTTTGGTTCAAGTTTGACAGCGCCCACAATGTTTGGTATTAGTTTGATTTGATAGTTGCGGCGGTAGAGGCAGCAACAGCAGCAGCGGTTGTTGTTGTTTTTCGCTCTCTGTCTTTCTTTAGCTCGTTCGTTGGTTCGATGCCGATGTAGATGTACAGGTGCAACAACGAACGGAACGCCGCTCGGTATCCGGCAACAAGTTTGACAGCACCTAACACTGTTTGCTTGCTTGCTTACTTGCTTCACACAGACAGACAGACAGACAGACGGACATACAGGAAGGCAGGCTAGAAAATGAACTAGCTAGCAAACGAACGAACGAATGAATATGAAGGCATGCGCCACGAGCTTGTCAGAATAGTAATAATAATCTTGCAGCAATTGGATTTGAATTGAATACTATGAGTCATTTGTATGTGTGTGTGTTCAATCACAATCTAGTGAAGTCTTGGCAAATTTCTAACGAGCTAGCTAGCCAGCCAGCGAACGAACGAGTGAAAAGAGAAAAAACTTGCCATTAATTATCAATGGATTGTGGCACGTACTTGATGCTGCTGTTCGTCGTTCGATAAATTCTGCACCGAGCAACAACGACGGGCTATAAATTGGACGTCTACTAGCAAATCACTTATCATAATCGATGTAGTAGTCAAAGAATAGAATAATTCCATTGTCATCGTATTCAATTGAATCGAATCAAATCAACAAATGATGTTTCTATCTTCATTGATATCAATTCAAACTTGACATGAGGAACTCAGTGAGGTAGTAGGTTGTATAGTTGTAACAATAGTGTTCATACACTGTTACACTTTGAAATACTCAACTGTACAGCCTCCTAACTTGCTCTGTTTCAATTCATGCTCGTCGATATATACAATTTGATAACTATAAATCTCAACTCTAAATATAAGACGATCAATATAATAGAATTATGAATACGATGTTTATGTGTCGACCCACATGAACATCTCTTTAAAATAGAAACATATTCAAAGTGTCTAGTCGTGCAAGTATCAGAATCATTCGATTCACAATTCCAGCCTGCAAATGCTGAAGTTCGGCAATTACAAAAAAAAACAACTACAAAGATACAAGTCACGGAACGTATATCATGAAACAAAAACGAAGAAACAAAGCGAGACAAATCGAATCGAAGCAAACAGAGAACTACATCAGCACGTCAAACAATATCAGTCAATTGTCAATCAACTGTTTCTCAACAAGAAGTGGCCGAATCAAAGAACAACGACAGAAACATCCTGAGCAACTGACAATGACGACAGCAAGAATAGCTAGTTGATTCAAATCTCAATATTGGCTTGTTGTGCGATATTCGAATCGAACAAACTCACGAACGAACGAACAGTTGACTGATGGACAGCTTACGTTGTAACTTTGATTCTTTCTTTTTGATTGGTGACTTGTTGTTGACAAGCGTCAGAATCAAATCAAACTAGCTTATTATTATTATTTACTTTAAACTCTGAAGAAGAATCTTTCTCTCTGTGAAGAATATGTCTATGAATGTTTCAAGTAAGATGAGGATGAGTTCTGAAACTGATCCTACTTGACAACGGAAAGATAGACTCGTGAGAGACAGGTTTTATATCGACGAGAATCAAGTGTCAATCAGTCTTTCGATCTATCGACCGATCGATCGATCGGTCAGACAGGCACACAAATGAGCGAACGAGAGAACAATATGTCACTTGTTACAATGATTATTTTCTAACCTGTCAATCGGCCGGTCGGTCGGTCGATCGAAGTTTGTATGTCTCCCAAGGCCAATGTCGACGTTGACACAAAGGAGCAGTCGCCATGCACTAGCAATCTATGTAAGTATAGTGTGTCTGTTTGAATTTCACAATCAGGAAGGCAAGAGAGAAAGCTATTGTTGCCATTTATTGTTGTGTCAATGTCAATGTCAATAGTCAAACCAATCGACCAATTTTGCACGCAACCAAAGATATTGATCTCATCTCGTGCAATCGATACTGCCCTATCATATCTATCATCATGCCACATCGTATCTTATCGTATCAACAATCACGTCAATCGTTGAAGCTTTAGATTATCATTATTTCATCTCAACTCACTGTTGATGCAAACTTTTTCTGTCCATAGTTGGCACCTGTCACTTTTTTCTACTGTTCTCTCTCTCTCTCTCTTTCTTTCTTTCCTTCTTTCTCTCTTTCTTTAGTGAAGTCTTGACGAATTGACATGCACGCGGATGCTGACTCTCGGGCACGACGACAGTAAAGTCGACAGGTGGGTATCCGATGCAATTGGTCACGCTGTTCGTCATTTCAACAGGCTCGCTCGCTCGTTCGTCGGTGTCGTAATTGATGCCATGCACGTTGCGTTGTTGCCGTTGTCGTCTTGTTGACGATGCCGACAATAACCATTGACAGAGAGTCGAGCTTTGAGTCTTGAAATAAATTGAGGTTTAGTGAAATGAAGGATCATGTGATGCAGAAAGCGTTACATGAGATGAAGGACAACAAGCAGCATTCACGTTCACTCACTTACTGATTCCACGTGACCCATTCGAATGAGAACGCGTTGGTCGTGAACGATGACCGTATCTTTTCTTCTCTGACAGGTGCCTTGACAGGTGCCAAGCATCGTAATACCGTACGGCAGCATAGTACCGGCCAACAAGCGAGCGAGCGGGCAAACAATATTCAGTCGGCTACCATTGAATCGAATCGAATTTCTTCGCACTGAACGAGCTACTTGATCATTGGAAAGTATATTCTATTGCTCGTGTATTGCTTATTGGCAATTGCACTCATTGGGGGAGGAAGCTCGAGCGATACGAAAAAAAGCTCAGTTTTAGTCAGAAAATTGAAAATAATGAAACAACCAAATGGACGATAGACTGCCAGACAGATCAGCTCGATTGAACGGGAAAAGGATGCTGCCTAGCACTTGCTGCTACTGGCACTGGCACTGGCACTGGCACTGGCACTGGCACTGCAACTGCAACTGCCGCTGCCGCTGCCGCTGCCGCTACTATTGTAACTATCGCTGTTGTTGCTGTTGTCTCAACTGTTGCCATTGCCACAATTGGTGCTGTCAAACTACGCAGCGTTGGCAACGCTATACACAAGTGGCAAGCTGTGCTTCTCACTGTCACACGCACGCAGCTTACAGCATCACCTGTCAGTCACTTGACATGTGAGTTGCACGATGATTATCTTGGATAGCGACGCTGGCTTCGACTTGCACGGTCAGATTGCATGACCATGGAAATGAAGCACACTTTTGTCCATGGCCATGCCTACTTTGTGTATGTCAGTGCCGATACTGATAGCTACGCATAGCATGTCAGCCGGCGCATGTGTCTGTAACCTGTCAAACGTATTGTTGCCGTTGCTGCTGCTTCTGCTGTCGTTGTTGTTATGTGCATCAGTCGCACAGTGAATAGTACATCGTAGCCCGATGATCTCACGCGCTGCTTAGCGTCAGCGTCAGCATCGGCATCGGCATCGGCATCGGCATCAGCGTCAACGTCAACGTCAACGTCAACGTCAACGTCAGCGTCGGCGTTTGAGTTAGCGCATCAGTTTGACAGACAGACGATTATTGCATCGCTTGGTGGCATCAACGACAGTGGCAGCCGTAGTGTTGACAATTGGCCCGTTTGTCGTGTCGATCGGTCAGATTCACATTCAAACAGATTGCTGCACTGGTGTGCTTTGTGCCTCACACCAAATAGACTTCTTACCGATGGTTATTATTATTATCATTATAACTGCTATTGTTTTGTTTTGTTTTGTTTTGTTTTGTTTTGTTGTCAATGGATGCTGTCGATTGTTACCGCCACTATCGCTTATCCTACTCGTGCCTCGTGTATCAATCCCACACGTGATGCTTGTGTAGTTGTGGATGCTCGAAGAAGGAGCAAGTCAGATATCAACAAGATTAGATTGACATGACATATTGTAAAGAATCAGGCCTTCATTGGAAATTTATCTCTGCAATCGTTCAAGTGTAAAAATATATTCTCAATCAATAAAATAGAACACAATCACGCACACAATGTGAAGAATGTGATGTGAATTTGGTACAAACTTTCACTTACTTTACTCAGTTTGTCAGTTTGCATGTTTTTCCAGCAGTCAGTCAAAATGATAGCTCAGCTCTAAGATGACAAGCAAACAAACTCACTCACAACGACGGTTCTTCAACACAAGCTGAGCTATCGATTATACTCACACATACTTTCGAATTGAACTTTGATCCACTACTTGATACGTAGATTGATAGGTAAGTTGACCAATTTTCACTCTTGCTATTGTTGTTTATTATTGACAACAGCGCGACAACAACTGCTCTCAACTCTACTCTCTCACTCTAAACTCACTTTAAACTTTGAAAAGAAGATTGCTCCTTGAATTGTGCTGTGAATTGTGTGTGTGAATTGTGTTGTGTGTGCTGTGTTTGCATGAGATGAAAAGTATATCGAAATCATGTTACTGTTAGCCACAATTGTGGCACACAAAGTCCAACGTGCGAACAGCGCCAAAAGTACACGAGCCGTGCGCGAGGAGCGCGCGGAACACGTGACACGTACACCAGATTTTACGAGCAAACCAAGCGAGTGAGCGAGTCAAATATAATCATCTTTTACCTGTCAATCAATGCACTTTCACATTCAACGCAAGTTTTGATCATCAAGTTTGAGTTTTTGTTGTTGTTGTTGACGAGATTGAGGTGCACGAGCACAACAGTCTCAGCTCAACTTCAACAATCTCTCTCTCTCTCTGGCTATCCATCTCATGATACTCACAATGCACACCTTAACTTGTGGCGTGCCACCGATACACGCGATTTTTTCTTACGATTTTCTTTTTTCTTCAAATTAAAGCTAGTCCACAGTACATAACATCAATATGTGCTATAGCCAATAACAGCCACCGCAGCAACAATGCCCATCAATTGGACGGATCACATTTCTACGCGTCTTCTCTCATTTTTATTATTTTTCCCTGCGAGGATCTGCAATTCTAATCGTTGTTGTTGTTGTTGAAGTCACATTGTTTAATGTTAAGTGTGCACAGCTTAGAGCTGCATGATCGAGAGTTAGATTGAGTACTTGTTGGAATTCAAATTTTCATGTTTAATGTTCAGATTTCTATTTGCAAGTGAAGTTGCCAGCGATAAGTTGACATGACCAAATCTTTCTCTCTTCTGCAATAACAACATATCTGCAGCAAAAATATCAGCATTTCATACAACATGTCTCATACACGTGTGCACGTCCACTTACTTCACGTGTGAGCGAATAACAATGGTCTTTTATCTTCTACGCAAAGTTGTTTCTATGAAATTGCCAAATTGGCAATATCCAGAGCTTGCCTTGCTACAGCATTATTCAAATAGATATCAGCCCTAGCGCTAAATCATTGTAATCTTCAATGGAAAAAGTGACCATCCATCTATCAATCTAGAGTCAGCTGACTCGCTGAATCGCTCGTTAGATGCAAACCACGAACTTCAACGAACAATGTCAGTGATAGCAGCTCAATGTCAGTATGTCAGCAGCATCACCGTCAACATATCACCAGCAACAACGCTTTCTTGCTTACTTGCTTGTCGAACTATGTCAGCACCACAGAACAACAACAGCAATGATCGTTTGTTTTCAACTCACTATGCCATGCAACTCAAGCTCACGCTTATGACTTCGTGTAACTTTGTGCTCTACATTTCGCTCGAATGTTGACGGGCAGACGGACGGATGGACAGACGAGCAGACCCCTTCGAAGGATCACTTTTCAATAATCATCGTCGGTAGTTCAAAACTCATTTCTTTCGTTCTTTCTCTTCGCTTCTTTAGAAAAGAATCAGATCAGATTGCAAGTAAAAAAATCGTGCGCCTGTCAAACGCTCGTCGTTCGTTTTTACTTCCACACACACACACACATATTCAATACTTGACAGTCTTGAAACACTCAAACTAACTGTCTGTCATTCATTGACATGCCAGATTAGAGCCATTAAACATGCACCACTTGCATTCTCACTCATCCACACTGTCACACACTCTCAACAATGTCGGAATTGTTTACACTCTAGCACTATTTCTATTGTCGCGCTATTGCCAGTGTAGCTCTACTATTATGCTGTAGTGCTAAATAGGCTAAAATAAAAAATAGCGATAACAATAACAACAATATTGTTGATGTTGTTGTTGTTGTTGTTGTTGCTGTTGATTTGATTGACACACTGATTGACAGTGGTGCATTGTATTACTTTCTCCACTACTTCTCCTTCTAGTTGCTGCTTGTTAACCATGTACTTGCATGGTTGCTAGCTGCTTTTAATGGTCAGTACGAGATGGCGCCACTTTGTTCATATCCCAACTGACCATTGAAATCGTTGGTGTTCTTTTAGTTTGCTTGCTTTCTTGCTCTCTCGATCATTTACACCACAACAAAAATATCTCACACAACAAGACACACATTATTTTCACACAAACATACAACTTGTAGTACGTGAGCGTCATGTGTGTTCGTCGTTTTGGCCGTCCGTGTGTCAAACGCAGGGCCTTGTCATTATTTCACGATTAACCTTTGATTAATGAACGCTGATTCTGCTGCTCTACACAGTGTTATGTTACGCAATTAGTGTTTGCGAACGTTTGCAATTCACTGCAGTGCATGCCAGCGTTGTAAGTGTTCGACAATACACACAGCTATTACTTATGCCTGTAGTGGAAAGCAAGAAGGCTATTCTATTGTACACCAACACGAAAACAAACACGATAACCTCAGCATAAACTGCTTTAACAACACCTGAGCTGTGTGTCAGCGTAATTTTGAGAAAGTTTGATTTGTTTTGCCACTTTATACGCTCATTACTTACTTCGACCATTAAATGCTGATTTGATTACATGTTGTTGTTGCTACTCATTGATAGCCTCTCGTTGCTAGCCGCTCAATTGCCAATGTAATTGAGAATCATTCTCGTATTCATTCTCTCATTCTGTGTGTGACGACATTTTTTGAAGTTGTTTTTAGCCGATAGTTTCAGGATATTTCATAAAACTAAACAATACTAGTCTCACTGCAGCCACAACGTTCATCTTATTCTGTTTGTTTGTGTTATCACAATGATTCGTTTTTAGAGCCGCAACTGTTGTAGACCTGCGACTCAAAATTCCAGATGATTCTTACGATAGCTCACGCTTCAAATCCAACTATTGACATGTTTCTAGGTTGACTGAACGAATCTAGAATTCTCTTATACACGGAGAAATATTCAGCCGGTACGTTAGTAAGCTCAAAGAGAGATTGGGTCAATAAGACAAGTGACTAATAATAAAATTTCAGCGAACAAAATGCAATTAAACTAAACTAAATAAAAGTCGACCAATTACTCTTAACTAGATTTGGATGAACAGCTCGTTTGGTTGAGCTGTGACTGCGAGTAATCGCACTTGATCCGTCGGCTTCTTCGGATCGGTATCTAACGAAGAAAGTTGAACGAAACAACGTGCTATTCATCACACGACAAATGTAATTTAGCGTTAAACAATAAATCATTATGTGCTCATAATGAAAAGAGTAAGGTCCACCGGAAGAGGGCTCATTTCTCTCTGATTGCCTGTTAGAGCATTAGATTGCAGAATAGCGAGTAGTGGCGCAGAGAAAAAGTGTACAAGACGCAATAACAATGTGTCTTGACATTGACAACAATATCAACAACAACAACAACAGCGGCAACAACGACAGCAATGATAATAGCTACAACTTGTCTCTGTGTGTTCGACCAACAAACTATATATGAATGCTCGTGTGGCAATAATAAATTAGTGCCAGTAGTCGCTTGCCAGTTGTCTGTCCGCCTATCTGTTAGTTGTCAAGTCTGGCTAGTGAATGGCAGCCATCAAGTGAGTAAACAAACTGTAAACACTACAATACTGAAAGTTACTTCGCGATCGACAGCGCTAACGCTGCTTGCACGTATTGCGTGACAAATCGAGAGTCTTGACAAAGCGACTGACATTGCGGAAGGCAGTAGAGAGAGAGAGAGAGAGAGAAAGAGAGTGGAGCGGCGACTGACGTAATAGAGCTAGATCTTGTCCGACGGACGCGAACAGAATGGGCGCCAATGTGAACACATTGTGATTTAAACCGAGTATAGTAGAACACAACAGAGCATGGCATACAATGTGTATTGATGGAAATAAACGACCAGAATGCCACGACGCCAATGACGTCAACGAACGATCGAACGACAGCAATGCGGTGAAGAGAAAAATAGTTTATAGTAAGCACGTGATCGTGATTGTATCGTCGTTATATCGTTGTGTAGTCGTGGAAGCTTATAGTCGTGGCAGTGGTAGTAGCGGTGGCAGTAGTTGTAGTTGGCGTTACTGTTGTTGTTTGTGACTTTAAAAAAACAATTCATCTTTCGACATAGTCGTCGTTTCTTTTTCATTTCATTTCAGATGCTTGTGATCGCGCCCTCTTTCTCTCACTTTAGGACTCAGTCTTCCTCATTGGAAAATAAAATAAGAAACGACCAGCTGACATGATTTCTTTTTTGTGTTCGCGTGTTCGTGTATTCGTGTATTCGTGAGCTGGCACATAAATACAACGGTGACACTGGAGAAAAGTTATGACAATTGCTGCACACACACACACACACACACACACACACACACACACACACACACACACAC